>LUCH01017686.1:0-27889 GCA_013368495.1 Paragonimus heterotremus
TAACTGCTTTGTTCAAACTGTTCAAGGGAACCAATTGTTTCATATTTCATGTTCGTTAAAATGTCCCACATCTACAGCACAACTCATTCGAGTCTTCCGTAGGGTGAGGAGTCACAGGTAAACAAAGAATATTGAGTAACCACATTTACGTTATGCATACATGCGACACCTCAAATGTATGTTATTCCGCTAACCTGATAGATGGAGTTTTCTCAATTTTAGGTTTAGTCGTCACAGTTTTCTGTAAGAAGCAAAAATACTTGATAAGCATGACAAAGGTTTCACGGTGAGTAAGCGGCTAGTATTTTAACTTGGGATAAAGTTCGTGGGTATTGCTGGCTGCTCGGATGTAAATAACAACCGATATGCAACGATTGAAAGCCCCTGTAGGTCGAGACATAGATGTTGACAAGTGTGAATTGTCCCTTGGGCGAATTGATCTCGTGCGAATTGAGTTGAACAATTTGAAGAGTGTTCTTTAGCATTGAGCGAGAGGTGAAAAGATAATATCAAACAGAAAAAATATATATATAATGTACAATTTAAACTTGTCGAGATTCGAAAACCAAGCAGTCCACACTGAACTAGTGATAACATCCGGTGGTTGTCCCGATGGCTGACTCTTTCGTTTATGAAAAGACACTATGGGTTAACTGAACCATTACTCAGATTCGTGAGGGTTTCACTAGATGTTTTATGCACAGACGCATTTTCTGATCGATTTTTGCTGTGGGTGCCAAGTTTTGTTTATTTCGCACACATGTTGAGTTTTGTATCCCACCAAATACTGTCAAGTTATTCAACTTGTTTTTACGATTCTGACTATGCACTCACAAATGTGAGTGACTTTTGGTCGGATATGTTCACTACTGTTTTGCATTCATATGTTCTGTCATTCTTTCTTCTTGTTTGATCAGCCTATTGCTTTTGACATTTAATGTGATGGCCGTTGTAGACTACAGATAACATTTCTTTTACTGGGACGTTGTACACAATTTACTTGAGCACACATGAAGGCATAATCGGGTGAAACTTATGGTAGACCAGTTCGAAGCGAAATACAAAAATTTATATTCGTTGGAAACAACTGACCTTCCCAGCCGACGGTAAACAGTAATTCATTTACGAGCAATTTATCATGTGTCAACAAATACAGATAGATCATGTATGACAAGGCCAGATTCCTTTCGGAAAACTTCCGATGTGGCTACAAATAAAAAATGGACGTAATACCCAAATGTTTATTGTTTATTTGTCTTATTTATTCTAACTGATATAAGGTGATAAACACAGTTCTCGTTTGTCGGGCAAACAAACATATTTACACTAAATAGAAATCGTCTTTTGGCAAAGAAAGCAATTTACTGTGGAGGATTCCCAATAGCAAATGTATGCGTTGGGAAAATTGTTTTTGACAAAAAGCAGATTAAATATGCTTCGTTAAGTAATTGTAGGTTAACCCTGGATAGTGTTTATGTGAAGCCCGTTAACCTCACATTAAATTATTCTGTCCTTATGAGCGGCAAATTAACTAATTGACTGATGTGAAATTACCAATTACTCAACGCCACATACAAACACAATTACAATATCTTTTCGTGTGAACTCTATTACAACTGCTAACAGACTTGTCAGGTTACTTAACAAATTAACCCACAAATCTACTGGAAAAGATAAACATCTGTAATCATTTTTATTCGGTCTTATCGTTAGACCTACCCCACATGCAACAGTGTTCAAAACTGGTAACTTGCCGGGCAATCTAACAGGAAACTTCAGACCTACAGTTCATCGTATAACTATAGGTGAGTATTTGTGGATCATAGTTTTGGTAATCTGTAAGTTACCGACAGCCGATTGAAAAATTAGATGAAGTACAAAAGTCTGATGAGTTCTGTCAGATAATTCTGGATTAAAGTATCAATAACTGGACACATGTTTTCGTTAAAGGTTTAGTAGTTCCACATTCTAAAGCATGCTACACAGTAAGTCCATCATCCAAAGGGGCCTGGTTGTTGATACATTTGCTAGTGCTTGTTAGTTGAATGCATTATTTTGGAGATTACATTGTCGCTCTATATACCTAAGGTACCATGATTAAGACAAATCGATTTCATCGAGATATCGTATAGGAGATAGGACAAACGAGTTGGTTACAGTAACGATAGTTGCGGCTGCACCGACCAAGCTTACACACTGCAAGTATATAAGCTGGGTGGAAAGATGTATTTTAGGTGAAGATTAGGCGTGATAACGTCATTCACAAAATCTTGCAAAAAGTCGTTTTCATCAGCGATGAATTCGCCAACCCCTTGTGTTAGACACTTTTCGCAGCTTGACGGCAAAAGCAAATATTTCCTGGGGTGTACTGCAGGTCCGACGACCACTGATTTATTTGTGGGGATTTTCGGGGTAAGATTATTTTGCACTGATAGTTGGTAACAATGTTGGAGCTTAGGTTCGTTATTCGACTAGCCAACATTGAAAGGGAACAACCGATGTGACGTTTGGTTTTGTTAGAGCTCATTAATAGCGTCTCTATTTTTAAGAAGTGGAGTTAATACTCCGGCTTTGAAGATATTTGTCGACTGCGTTGAACGGTTGTGTCAAAAATCAATCTTTAAAATCACTCCAGTTGAGAAAACAAATTAGTCTACTTGGCAATATTTAAGTGACTGTCGTGTGTCGCCTTCATAAAACAATGAATGGCTGTGAGTTGTAAGCCCCAATCTTCTATACTTCAGTTCCCGGAAGAGTATAATTTCAGTAACAGAACTCGATAACTGGTTTACCGCATCCGTGTGCGTAAAATACAAATGCCTGCTTTTGCCTATTCCACAGTTGAGTACATACTTCTTTTCTGTACTGAAAAGCGGCAGGAAGTACTGTCCTGCACGACCAGATGCAGGCTAATTGGGCATAATAAAAGCGCAGTGGCTGCATGGCTTTCCGATACTGATGAGCAGGCTTTCAGAACAATCTGCAATGTTTCAACCAGATAGACAACAAAGGTTGACCTTCAAGAGGCCGAGCGCTGCTGATATAAAAAGTATGTTGTACTGCCTCCAAAACTGTGTATACAATTCTCGCGGTTGCCGTGACTAATAGTTATACCAGTAGCTTCCAGTTACCCAGATTTCTATCTCAAAAACTGTGGCATATTGGTGTGGAAACATCTCAACCACGTATTCATAACTCAGCAAGCAGTCTACAAGTGTCTAGAGTTTTATTACGACCGATATGTAGTATATGTAACCTACTTACGTTCTTCTTAAAATTGTTTTAAATTCTTCTAACACTTACAACCGTTACGGTCCGATGAAAAGTCATTAAAACCGGCTGTTCGTCAACACTGTCTTTCATTGTGATTGTCCTTCGTAAGCTGAAGATTTCACAGAGTTCATTTCTCGCTCTTGATTTATTTTTTCAGAACAGTAAACTTTTGAACAATCACGTTGATATTTTAAGTGGTGGTGATAAATTTCTTAAAAACAAAATCGGTAGAAGGCTTGGTTTTGGTTCCTATAAACTTACAATGAGTTGGGTTTTAGTTTAAAACTTTAATCTCTGACGATCATTACTTATAAACAATAGTGATTGAGTGTTCACATATGATAATTCCGTCGTGCCTAATGTGAGGTCAATGGTGCAGTGGTAAACCACGGTTGCCTCATGGACAGCGTGGTCGTGGATCTAGTCCCGGCAGTGGCGAGAATATGCACTATTGATGAGCGCTAATGAGAGCGAAACTCGAGTCTAGTGATTCTTTTCAAAAGGGTTTGGGTGGAATGTCTACGACAATATGACAGCTGCGATCAATCGTGGGTAATATTCAGTCTATATATGAAAATGGATATTCTCAACGATCCTGATTTCCTTTGCATGATTGGGTGACGAAAATAGGCTTTTACAATCCATCGTCTTAACAGTTTCATGCCTCATTTTTGGGTGCATGTTTCTGCCAAGGAATCGTTGAGAATATCCATTTTCATGTAGACTGAACATCACCCACTTATCGTTCAGTACCTGCCCGGTACTAGTGCTACACCTCAAAGATAGGTTGTTTGGATTTTCTTCGTTCTATAATATTTATTCTCTCACCTGTTCTTGTCAAACCGATTACGTTGGGAGAACCATAAGGTGGCTATCGAAAAAGATTAATGAATACCTCTCAAAATGGTTTCGCAACGGTTTGAGAAAACCCATTTCCAGTGCAACGTGTTCTCACTTTATTGATACTGGCCATCACATAGAGCCGAACGAAGCTTCCCGAGTCATCTACAAGGTTTGTCAAGCCCATTCCACAGCTGTCAGGTTATGACTACTAATAATGGCCGAGGTTATTGTCATCCGATTATATAACCATTCCACATTCACTTGAAACCCAAACAAGCGTGAACACCTTGACACTGACGAATGCATGCATCACGCCAGGCACGAGGGATAGTGTCAAACATTCACCAATACTCCCACCCCCTCCAGTAGACTGTGATCCGCTCTGTCTATGACTTGAATGAATCATACGAATTGCTATAACTTTTCATATATAAAGCGCATATACCCTGTGTAATTGCAAAAGCGTTGAATGTTATGGAATTCACTTTTTTATTGTTAGTAAACGAAGTGATCTGTTGCAACCAAAGGAAGCCAGAAGCATCTTGTATTCGCTCGAACATTAACCATCAATATGCGGGTTTCGGCCAGAATGAATTTCGTGAACCGCACGTTTTTGTTTCAAATTCAATGACGTAACTACTGTTTTTCACAGGGGTTACAAATGGACTGCAATTCCGGTTCACCATCCATTAACCGTCGTGAGTTCCGCCCATCTCTATTACTCTTAAGTGGCACTTGTGCCTACACGTTCCGTTAATCCGGAGGGTTACGCTTACGAAAATCTCGGTCGTTCTAAATAGAAGGATGTTTGATAGGTCACAGTGGAACAGCTGAGAGAAAAGCGGCGGAATTTACGGGCCAGTGTGTTGTAGTACCCACCGTCTAGAAATACTTCAGTAGTTGCGAACAATTCCGTGGACACGGTTCGGAACAAGTGCTAGGCATCAACGCTGGCGAAGTCCACGCAATCCAATAAACTACCACAGCAATTACTCCCTTATGACTAAAACTGAACAAGCGGTGTGTCTCCAAATATCAAATTTACAATCTTAATAGTTTAGAAGAGATCCATTCGCGAAAACTCTGAACTTCGGCTGGATTCGAACCAACGACAGAAACAACATGCCTAAACGCGGCAAATACTGTACAGGCTGAGCTACGAAGCCACGCCTGGAGCTCAGAAATTTCACATTTGGACCTAGTTACCCACCCAACCAACTGTGTCACATGGAATCCACCAGGCGATCCAGCTGATTGACTGCTCAAGCAGGATTTCTCGATCAGTTCAGGCTCGAATCCACTAACGCCGCCGGTGAGCATTGAAATATAATTAATGATAAGTAGTTTGGGAGATTTGTTAGTTTATAAAAGATTTATAAGCGAAAAATCTAGACTTCGGCTGGATTCGGTGGCGTTGGTGGATTCGAGCATGAACTGATCGAGAAATCTTGCTTGGGCAGTCAGTTGGCGAGATCATTTGATGGATTCCATATGACACAGTTGGTTGGGTGGGTAACTAGGACCAAATGTGAAATTTCCGAGCTCCAGGCTCAGCTGGTACAGTATTTACCGCGTTTAGGCATGGTGTTTCTGTCGCCGTCCGGCCCTGTAGTTGTATAAACTGTTAACTCACACAGTTCATCTGCCCCGCAACTGATAATCGTCCTTGTTTCATGCAAACCCAATCGTTGACCATTTCTGTTGTTGCTATCCGAATGTTCTGTATATACTAATGTTTTACGTTCGCGACTCAAGAGAGCAAATGAAGTATCAGCATCTCGGGATATATATCTCCTATGGTTGCTGTTGAACTGTATCAAGGGAACTCATGCCTAGTTGTTTACATCAATAAGCTCTACTTCGTTCATCTCCCAAAAATGTAAGACTTTAAATGTAAACACTAAAACGAATAAAATTCGTCTACCATCTGTACTAGCAAACAATTCGTTTCCGCAGCTTTCTTCCAATGTACTCAAGTGTGTTTGCATGGCAGCAGCTGATTTAGATTATCGTAGTATAGAGTCCACCAAATTTAGGGATAGCCGTTATTCGCAAACCTGCCCAACATGCGACCAGGGAGAAGAATCAAGCTAGTACTTGACAAATGTTTACGCACTGACAAATAAACTTTTAGGTACACAGTGAAAATGTGAACGTTCACACCTTATCCAAGCAAGTCTATATCCTTGGCACGCACACGTACGTAATTTTGAGGCTGAATCTGAAAAAGATAGGCCAAGCAGGTTGCTTTGTCATCAGTAGGAGATGGTACTAAATATGCTGCAGAAGATATTCGAATAAATTGATACGCATTTTAAGGAACTGTCCGTTATCTCATGTATTCGTTAACTGTAATATGCCGGAAAATCTCCAGAACAAGTGTGTCAAAATCTTCATTGTGATTTGATTAACTCGGACTTTTGAATATTATGCAAAATGTTTCGATCACTCAATTCATCCCAGAACAACTATAAGGAAGACTGTTATCAGCTGACACGCAAGTGTGTACCAGACAACAAGAACTGTAGTCAACAATCTTTCACGAGTTTTTGGAAGGAAAATCGCTTATCACAACCGCACAGGGTTAGTGCACGTGGCCTACATATGAATTGTTATCCCATTGTCATTGGACTATGAATGAACTTTCAAATTTGTGTCAGAAAACTTTTGAGTATCAAGTAAATATGGAGCTTCTGAGGTTTGTGAGAAAAAAATTTAGTTAACAGGTTAGGTTACATAAGGCATGACGCTGGAGCCGTATTTCCTCATTGTTTAATGGAGAAAATCTGACGAGGTATAGGAATAGTGATATATCGTCAGGAACTGTTCTCTTATTATCGACTTGTGCGTGTATAAATTAAACTACATAAGTAAACATACATTTGCTTACTCATACAGAGCAAAACATTCATAGGCATAAAAATAAAATTTTCCATATGCATACATAGATTTTTAACTGCACATATTTATAATTTTGATGCTTGTAAATGCTCTTCTGTATACATATATATTTATATGTGTATATACAATCGGGAATATATTTGCTGGTAAACACATTTAAGTGCAGAAATAAATGATCATCATCCCTGTCTTGCAAAAATAAATCCTACTTTCTTTTGCCATAACGTTTTTTTACTTCCATCTGCATTCACTTTTGCCTAAACCAAACATTAATCTGAGTTCAGCTTCATCGTTGCCTTTCTGTCCTTCAGCATCCCGGTCAATTTGATCACGAACTTTTACCATCTAACTCTTGACCCCCACTTCTTGGAAGTTCCCCACCAATGCCAAAATTGACAGCAACCACCTCCTCATGCCCCTGCGTTCAGAACATGTTATGTCCGTCCATCGTAAATAGCTTATACGATTTTCGCCACAGTAACTGATGAGAAGCTAACGGATTTTCATGTTGTAAGGCGTCTTGCACACCGCTACTCGCTTTTTTCAAATTTATAGTGGGAAATGGTGAATTCGGAAAATAATTTCAGAGAGTTGTATATATACAGATGTATGCATGTATACACATGCATAAATACACGTGTATCCATACACATGCCTATCTCAAAGTGTTATGTACGGTTTTAAAACTCACCAAACGTGTCTACATACACATACCAGCCTACGTAAAATTGTGCACACAGGCAATCAAATAGTTATATGTGGACATATGTAACACGCAGGCCGGCTGTTTACACGCTGGTTGTCCGTCACGTTTACGAACCAACTTTGAAGCAACGTAGAGACACCGGGGGACAGCGTTCTTCCGAAGCAGGAGTTCCAACGACAGTCCTGTAAAACGAAACAACAAGAAACAAGCATGATCCCAAGACCCAGTAAGCCATGCACACAACTTACACAAATGAAAACTAAAACGGTGTCAACAACACAGCAGCACGCTCTGTTACACAGTTCAAATTCAACCTGTGAGTGCTTGCTGGTTTCGACCGCACGTTATATATATATGTGTATGTAAAAGTAACTGTATATGCATACAAATGTTTGGGCATACAGAAGTATCCACGAATATTTTTCCATATATCTGAACACGCTTATTGATAGGCATACACAAACACGGAGGATGTAATACACATATATCTACCTGAAATATATATATATAAATAACGTGTATGTTGACGTTTGCTTAGTTAGATATATACAAATATTTTGGTCTATATCATTACTAGACATAAATGTGTAGTTTGGTGAATACACACAAGTAGTCCTATACAAATATTGCTCATGCATATGTGTACAATCTACCCACTCAACTGTGTATGCATACTTATCTGTACGTGTATCTGTACGTATGAGCAATCATGCATCCAAATGCTGATAAATACACAAGCTTATATCTGCCCATGCACGTATCCTTGATATGAGACATCATGAGACATCATGTAAAACAAACGATAAAATGGAAGACATCATTGAACGGAGTCCACTGAAGAATCAGGTTGTATATTACCCTGAAAAGAGCCATGGGGTAGATCATATAGTTCCGGATATGACATTGGGAGTTTTCACTTCGAGTTCTCCCTATTAAACTGTTTCGGGATATCTTTACTGACTCATTGTTCCTTCAGCCTGTAACGGACTGCGACTTCCAAGTGCTGATATTCGACGTCTTGTAGATACAGCATTTGACGATTTTTTCAAGCTAGCAAATATATATACAGCTCTGCTGAATGGTGGGAGTTACATTGAAGCAACGTGCTTCTTCCTAATCTGAAGAATGCCACATATGCGAATGTTTGTTACACGTTAAGATTTTTCTGGCATGGACTGACGGCAGTTTTATTAATCCATTTGTTAGAAACACAAACTGTTTGTGCCATTTGGACTTTTTACTCTTTCTCACGCCAAAAATGATCGAAAGAGCTCCAGTCGCTCATTTCCACAATTTCTCATCACGACACTGAACAGCGTAATAGAATGTTTGGATTCCGTGATAGTAACTCATACTACAAAATACAGTCAAGTACACTCAATATTCTCAACACTCATGTAACCCAAAGTAAAAGCAATAGCCTCACGCACGTCTCGAATTCAATCTACGCGTGAATGGTAAATATGGACAGGTGTACACATAGCAATCGTTTGGTGTAGTGTTATTTATGACTGTCTTCAGTAGCACCTACCAACTTTTTCAACTAGTACGATTAGTATCCTGGCATGCAAGTGGAAAACGATAACCACATGTCTACCGACCATCAACCACTGTGATTGAAAGTAGATATTTTGGGCGATAATATTCATTCCACTAAACAGCACATGGCCATTTCTCAAAAACAAAGTCCACCTCTTACCTGCTTTCACAATGTTTAAGAAAAACACTTCTTTCATACTAAGATAACGGTTTAAAAATTCAGGGAGATATTTTAATCCGATAAAGGGTATAAACATCCCCATGTTTTATATACTAGCTGTTCACAGCCGATCTGCAAACATGCCAACACGACAGTAAAAAGTGTGGTTGAGTAAAGCATACACTGATGTATGTTTGCACACGAAACTTTTGCTGAAGTGTCTGTTTTTGTTCCTCTGTCTCCTCATTAAACCAAAGTAGTGGCAAGAATGTGCACTACTGACGAGGTCTAATGAGAGCGAAACTCGAGTCTAATGCTTTTTTTGTAAAGGGGCTGACTGGAAAGTTTATGGAAATGCGGCAACTACGATCAATTGTGGATGATATTCAATCTGCACGAAGACTTACCGAAATTGAAAAGCTCCGGTACTGGTAAACTTTTAAGCCAATGAAATACTAAACTGCGTTACCTTTCCAATGAAAACCATGATACTTATCCGAAAAGCAACTCCGACTACAGAACACAGCGTGATGAACAAAGGTTTTCGATAAATCGCCATCAATACAGCTGTAAAGATTAACAAAAAAAGAACTAAGATGTTTCTTTGGTCAAAGTCAAACTCACAGTGACCACATACTTTTCAGCACACACAAAGATGTCACTCAGTGTTTTGGACATGGGATAGGTTTACATCCTGTGACAGAAGTCATTTACCTTCATGTATGTGTGAGTAAGGAGTAGGAAAAACTGGAGGCTGGAGTATTCGCAATGCCTGAGTGAATTGCCTTTGTAAACAAAGCATTGGGTTACGTAACCCAATTTCGACTGGAACGAACTGTATCACACAATTGCGCAGTAGATAACAGTCCAAAACGAGCCACTTCATTGAAAACTGTGTTCGTACAGTCTCCAATATAGCTTTGAGTTTGTTGGCACTGTGAAAGGTATTGAAATTACAAACAATCTGATGTCTTTTTTCAGTTTATGAGGTTGGTACTACTAGAGATGATAGATTTTATCGGTGAACACATTGTTCAATCAGATATAGAGATGGAACTTCCAAATAAAGTCCTTGAAGAACTTCTCTTAAGTTGTTTAACGTACAATTCAAGTTCAATGGAGAATTTTACCGACATGCTGATGGCATGGTATTGGACTCGCTTCTGGGTTTGATTCTGTCTGACAGTTTGTGGTCAAGTTGAAAAATCAGTAACTGTGCGTCGGCATCCATGCATTCTATCACAACCGGCTGTCTATGGCCGACAGCCTCGTTATTTACTTAATCGATGTTGGTTTGAAACGTGTCCCCGGGGTGATCAAACAACCATACCATTTCATTCAATTCATTGCTGAGTTGGAAGCACATGAAGCCGCTCACATCTTTGTTGCTAATATGTACCGACACCCTGGTGGATCTGTAGGACGTGGTAGATTTCACTAAAAAAGGGCTGATATGCCAACTTGACCAACTTCTGCAGTTTTGTTCTACGTTGGCGGAAACGAAGTTCGGTAAACACACCCGTGTCCCCTGTCGAAAATATCTGCTTGGAGGACATTTTGGAAGTCGAATTTCATTTTTACATTAACAGTTTTTGAGAAATTGGGTTTCTGGACAGATTCATTGCAGGAAGTACTGTCGCCACCTCAAATAAGATCCTAATGCCTAGGGTTGGAAAGAAACCTATGTTCATCTCACTCCTGTCCAGAGGAGACGTACTCACCAAACAGGCAAACCGAGGTTTACAACGGTTACCAAAACAAACTGTCTATGTTCTGAGAATAAAGACATATAGGCGAACATGTGTTTTCGATAATTCATCTTCAGGCCGGTACAATTACATGAAGAGTTAATAGAGTTAGACCGAGATATCGATCAGACTTATTACAGAGAAACTATGTCACTGGCCAGTCAATTGGTGGTGGCTTGACTGGTCGGTTACGTCACGCTTGTCCATTGGTTTGACCACGCAGGTTGGCCATCGATCCGATGGATTTGTGGTCAGGGTAGGTGTAGCGCTTGAACAAACCGTCTATGAGGAGATGATACCGGGTCAAGTAGCCTGATTCCAATAGCCTCAGCAGTACAAAGTGTTGTAATTCGGACAGCTTTCGATCGCTTGCCTGGCACGCGGTATGTCTGTGTTGTGTCAATGAGGAGCCGATTTACTTCCAACTATGTGCTCAGAATAAGTTTTAATTACAGGTTACCTGCCCACGACCAACCAGTGCTTGTTTATTACTTTACTTGCTACTGTTGTACAGAAGAGCATATCGGCCGATCGACTAGATGCCTGTCAAAACGAGTTAATAAGCATTACTCAACCTCGATCAGAACGGGATCAATATCCTGACAGCAACTGCAATCGTACCACGATTTGTCGTGAACAGCTGTCAAATAGGTGTGCCCAAATCATTTCAAGTCTCGCGCAAGGTTCCATTCAGCGAAACAAACTAGGTTAGTCAGTGAATTTTGGCGACGACTGAATCGATTGTAATCCGACTGCATGTATTTTTTTTATACAAGAAAAGCAGTTCGTTCAGGCCTTGCAAATACTCTAACCTCATGATTCCTACTGCCTACTCGCTAACATACACACAGACAATTGACCTAGGTCACTGCACGCAAGCCTATTCTGTGTCCGGAACAGAGTGATGACATCTTTGTTGTACCTGATAGTTTCTGCTCTCTCACTCGTCATGGTGGTCCGGCTTATGTGTTATTTTGATCTGGTATGATTAGCTGACTATGACTTCAGTCCTTCCAGGTTCAGCAACGTCAGATAGGTCGACGAGGAGCAGACAAAAAAAGTAGTCCAGCTCATAGGTTTGTGCACAGCACTACTGACTGCACAAGGTTGCTTAAACAGTGAGACACGAATTTCTGAGTATACAGCGGAAATGAATTTATGACTACAGCATTGCTATCTTCCAAGTACGGAAGGGGAGGGCCAGAAAAGGTACCCTCAAGCAAACAGCACTCCGATCGCCCAACAGTTGACCGTGACCTGCGGCGTATTATCCTGTGGAGTCGAAAAGCCCACACAAATCCTCGGAAGTATGATGTAGCTTTGCACATATATACCACACACAGCAATAATTGGAACATGTCGTCGATGTTTTATTCACTGTGCTCCTGGGCTGGGTTAGCCCCTCATCGCCAAGTGAGCCAAATTTTCAAAACATTGGTCCTGGACAGAGACCCCCGAGGAAACCATTCATTCTGTTGCTTCACAGGTCAGGCCTTTGAATAAGTGGTTCCGGCTGGGGTCCCCCAATAAAACCTAATTCACTTTGTCCCACAAGTCAAACTGGTGAATCAGAAACTGAGCCTGAGGTGCCACATGCCATTCTGAGATATGCAAGTGGGAGCGAGTCGTCCATCGGAACATGGAATCTGTGTGCGCTGCTGTATCGGTGCAGCACTGGATGGTCAGAATGCCGAAGCGCAGTAATCGCGATGGAACTGGGTCGCCGTGGCATCGATGTCGTAACCATGAATGAAACTAGGCTAGCAGACCACAGTAAGATTCGAGAAGCAGGTGCACAGTACGTCATCTACTGGATAGGTTACCTGACAAACAGTACTCGGCAGCACAGTATCTGGTTTGCAGTAGCCGACTGCACCGATGTTTCAAAGGTGGGGAAACCACATGGAATCAGCCCTCGAATCCTGTCCAGGCATCCACAACTCGGTCGAGGTAAGTGCGCCGCACTTCTTAAAGTCTATGGCTCAACCACTTGTTGCATCGGTGACAAAAAAGACGTGTTATACGATCATCTGTCCGCCACAATCCGGTCGGCGCCATTAAGTGGCCAACTGTTTGTTTTGGATGACTTGAACGATCAAGTTGGGCGAGACTCGGTAGCCTGACCAGCAGTCCACGGACCCCACAGCGTTGGTTTAGTCAACGGGAACCGTGACTGTCTGGCTATCACAAACACCCGATTCCAGCTAGATACGAACGACATGGACTCACCCACAAAGAGGTCACCACCATTTGCCTGACCGCGTGATTTTGTGGCATTACAACACTCGTGAAGCGCGTATCACGCGAGTGATGCGCAGCGTTGAATGCAGTACAGACCCTAGGCTGGTCAGGATAAAATTGTTTATCCATGTAACCGAGCCTGCTTATCGTGGTTCAAACGGACAACGGAAGAAATTGGTTGTCAAACGATTGGAGAATTGTAAGACGAGGACTGCCTTTCGACGGGAAGTTGCCATTCTTCTGAAAGACGTTTCTGTATCCGTTAACTCCAAGGATATGTGACAGCAGTTGGAAGAAAAGGTTAGGACAGCAGTCATCGAAACTATCGGAATGCAGTACCAAAAAACGTCCGGACTGGTTGAGCGACAAAGTCTCTATCTCCCAGCTTGTTACCGGAAAATAAATGCAACTTTTGCCGTCTCCACAATGAATCCGGAGAACTTGCCATCAATTGTTCAGGCCTATTCGCGGATCCAAGGTCGATTGGTGAAAAAAGCAAGATGAGTGGATGCAGAGCAACGCCTATCGCCGACAAACAATTCTACGATTCGCTTAGGGCGATTTACGGCCCATCAATCCAATCTGCCAAAACACTGGTAGACGTGGATACCGGCTGTTTTTTCCCCTAAGCACAGGACATCAAGAAAGTCTGATACAAACACTTCGGCAGCCTACTAAGCTGCCATGATACAATTGATTGAATGCTCATGAACAGCCTGAAGTAACAGGCCGTTCAGTCTTAACTTGCTGTCGCTCCGGATTTCCCAGAGGACAACTGCGCAATGGAAAGGTTGCAAGAGAGCTTGAATTGCCAGGGGAACCACTGAAACACAGTTTTGAAACTTGCGGTGATCCAGATGGTTCATTCTATCTAGGAGAAGGAAGTAATTCCTCAAGTGTGCAGAGGTGCCTTTGTCGTACCTTTGTTCAAAGGTGATCAGTACCACTTCTGTGATTGTCATTGACATGTATCCCATTGTACTTGTCATATATAACTCACACTTACTCCGTGTAGTCGTGAAAACCCGATGAGTTTGACCGAAAACAGCTGTTCGTCAAATTAACTCTTTACGAATGCTACGAGAATCTGGACAGGACGTCCTGCTTTGCCCTATGCTTCAGAAACGTAGCCTGTTCACAACGAAGATGTCAACAGACTCGCTGTGTTTGACCATCGTTGTCTCTACCAACTAGCACAAGTTAATTGGACTGATCGTGTGAACAATGTGACCGTCTGCCAGCGCGTATTCTGGAGTGCTCGAGATGCACGATCAATTCGTCAGCTATCCATGTTTTACAGTCTCCGGTGGTTGGGTAACATATTCCGCATGCATTATATACTGACACCACCAACAATTGGGTAAAACCGCGTGGTGGTCAACCAACAACATGGTCACGAAATATGAAGACCTTAACTGCTCCATTGAGCAAAGTGGGTAGGCGTCGCCTGCCTGGGTGGGGTCCTCGTGATCACTAAAACCGCTGGTTGGAGACGCTATCCGAGATGACGATGTGTCGCAGTCAGTGGCGTACCTGTATCCATATCATTTCTAGTTCTTCCGCTTAGTCTTCCTTTATTAATTTTCGACCTTCTCAGTAACGTTTTCCTTCAGGATTTTCCACATCACTGTCGAAGTCAGCAGCGGCCCGAGCCACAGTGCCTTTTGGTCAGGCCCATGGCTGCTGCTGATGATGCTGATGTCGACGATGATGATAATCGATTTGCCAGAGACGCGGAGAGCAACTAGACAGCTGAGCAATGGAAAGACTGCATGCAAGAATGAATTGCCAGGTGAAATACTGAAGAATGGTGGACCGCCGTTGTCCCAGGTGGTTCACTTCATCTGGGGGTAGGAAATAATGTCACTAGATTTCACGAATGTCTTTGTCGTATCTTTGTTTAAAAGTAAGGTTAGCAAATAGTACACCCACAGCCATCGGAGCATCAGTCTGCTGCGCTATGCAGGCGAGGTGCTTGAAAAAAAACCCTCTGAACCGATTAAATGCGGGCGTTTTGGGGATCTGTGTTACTGAGGAGTAATGTGGATTCCAGGGCGAGTCGCAGTACGATCGACATGATGTCTGTTGCCCGACAGGTCCAGTAGAAGTGACGTGAACGCAACCAGCTGCTGTATGCCTCCTTCGTAGATTTCACCGAGGCCGCGAGGCGTTGTGGACAGTGCTTGGTACGTTTGTATTTAAAGACAAATCAGTCACCTTATACCATATGTGATAAAATCACGTTCTTGTCAGTGGTACCATAGCGAACGTCCTAATTCGTCTCCCCTTGAATAAATTGATATATTCACGCGTGACTCTAATGTGTCAAACCACTGGCACCTGCTGATTCACGGAAAGGATTTGGTTCAAATGGACAATACACATCCTTCGGTGGGATAAAGTATATATCCAGTTGTTGGAATATCATTTTGCTATTCCACTAAAATACGACAAAACACCGATTGTAAGTGAGTTTTAGAATGGTTGTTATATTACTGGACATCTATTGTTAAGGTTTATAGTCTTGTTAGTAAACTGTGCTTTCTTATTTCAGAGGAAGTCGCGTGAAGCGTGTCATCAGTTTCAGCTAAGTTGGGTAGCAGAGTTTGTTGGTTGCACCGATGAAGAATTATAGTTAGGTAACAGCATTCCAATATCCCTTTGGCGAATTCCATTCACATTTTCTGTACACCTAGGAGACATCCAACACAGTTTTTCCCCGAGAAAATAATGTCAGGAGCCTACCAGTAAAGGTCTTTCTTATTTCTCTAGCAGACAATGAAACTGCATATTTTTGGTGGACAAAAAGAAATTCACAATAAGTTAAATCTTGAGTTTGATGTCGATTACCCAGCTTGGGAAAGTGGTAGATTCAATTTCTCAACTCGATAGATTATTCGGTGTGCCAACCACACAATGTTACAGTCAGAACTCGTCGGTCTAATTGGGCAGGTGTATACATTATGTGATACTAGATATAAATTTTATGAGGTACACAGTCACAAAGTTGTTGTTCACTCCAATATTCAGTGCAGGTTAAAACAGTCGCGAAAAGTGTGAACTCCCTTCTAATAAATTTTTAGTGATCATAAGTCTCATATGCCACTCTCTGTTATCACACGTTACTACAGTAAGTATGCTTGCCCAGACCAAACTTGAACCAAAGTGTACCTGGTCGCGTAATGGACATCTTGTCTTTTGTGAGGAGTGAATCGTAGCGCAGAAACTATCAGACAAAAGTGATTGTAGACCTAGTCCACCACTTCCAGAGCGGAAACATAATCTCTCTTAACCAATAAACTTTTATCTGGACTCGTTCGTCAGGCTAGAGTCCAGAACCTCAACAAACGAATAGGATGAGATAGTTTGCTCATTTGTGTTTTGCATTACGCAAAGCTATGTATATAGACCGTAATAAATAATACAGAATTGTAAACTCTTTGGATTGCATGTAGTCGAAAATTAACTGAATATATTTTGCGACCGTTTCCTGGAATTGTAAAATACTCGCATTAACTTTGGAAACCAGAATATCGGCCGAGTTCTACATCTCGGTCACACAGCGGTTGGTCGTCTACTCAAAAGGGAAACTTTATCTCAGTCCACAACTAGAGTAGGAAGTCAATCCTCATTGAATTCGCCATCTATTTGGCTTAATAACCAGATTTTGAGCGTGTTGACTGCGCAACCGAGAGTTATTCACGTGTACTGAATTATTCTATTGTCAGCGATACAACAGGTTCCAGTGAATTTATCTTTGTGATAAAATCCCTAGCTGTGATAATAAACCAATATACATTTGACAGGCAAATAAAAGGCACGCGATCTGTCATTTCAAACAACAATAAACAACAATAGGAGGATAACTTGGAAGGCTAGAGATGTAGAAAGAGATTGAGTGTTCGAAGGAGAAAATAATAAGCCTGGACATTGAACAAATTGGATATGTTTATTTCAGACCCTAATTCGTTTCCACACACGTTAATCCTCACTAAATTCAATGGGTTCAGAACTCAGCTGTCATTTTATGAGATTAACTAATTTATCATTTTTAAGCTCTGCTCACATTTCGAATATCCGTTTTCAAAATTCAGCAGTATGAGGTAATCCCCCATCAGCTCTGATTATCTAATTTCTGTTGTTACCTGAATTATCATTTCATACATATACGTGAAGTTAACTCAATGTATACTATTTAGAACTTCACAGGTTTGGGTAAACACAATAGGACAAGAGTATTTCTGTTGCGCAACGAGTTATATAGCTCCCTCTTGAAGTTCATCTACTTACTAACAAAATTTACCACATGTGCTACTGCGGACTATGTGTGCACTTGTTACCTGGTCTCAGTTGAGAATAAGCTCTATGACTAACGAACATGGGGATATCATATGCATTTGCAGTGTCCAAGGAGACCAGAAGCATACTGATATTTCTGCCCCTCAGTTTTGCGCATATATTTCTATAAAGGCTTGTCCTAAGACTGCTTGTAAGAGTGGTGTACACTACGCCGTAAACGAAAATTCGCACGCCGTTTTACGCACAATGTTGAACAGAGCAGTTTTCAACGCCTAGCCCTTAGGATTCAGACACCACCCATTCTCATGCATGTTGAACCTCGCTTGTACTGGCGGAGAATCCACTCGTCCAGAAGTCTTGCGCAAAGTTACAGTTTGCTGCTGGTGTGTTGTTTCGGTTGGCGTCAACCATGTCTCTTGTGACGATCAGTTTGACTTCAGAAGATTTGAACTGTGTACACAGTGCTCATAACCAGCGTCCGATTTTCCTCACTAGTGAGGTTATCTCACACAAGTTCGTCAACCATAAACACAAAGTCTAGTAGTGACTCTCCTAAACGCCATGAACGATAGAAACATCACAGGTGGCGACGTTTTGTTTGGATCAATTTATTTTTTATCTTCAAATCCTGTTTTTCAATACCTGAGCTATGGTGTTGATAACGTACCGCAGTGATTTACTCAGTTTTTGTTTCACACTTCACGTGGGCTGTGTTGTACGTGTCAGAATGTGGTTTTCCGTTTTGAAAAAAATGCATCTTACATCATGTCATAAAATCATGTCCTTGTCAGCAGTAGCATAACAAACGTCCTAATTCGATTCCTCTTTGGCTGACTTGGTATACTCATGCGTGACTGGTATGTCAAAGTCCTGGCACCTTTTATGAACAACGGTGATATATCGAATAACTGTTTATGAATCAAACAAGAATATGATCTTTAATAGTTCACCCAACCGAGCAGGATTCCGTCGAGTACGACATACCGATCGACAACGGTTAGTAACTTTACGATTGATTAAAATGTGGGAGACGCACTGGTTAATCGAGATTTCATTCCATCGAGGCAACCAGTGAAGTATATGATTAAAGGTATGACACAAGGTATTGTTAGTCCAGAATATGAATGGACTGCTTCACAGTCAGCAGAAAGAAATTTATTACTAATAATCAGTACTATAAATTTGATAATTTTAGAGAAGAACCGGTTGCCAAAAATCTCGACTGTGGCTGGATTCAAACAATTAGCAGAAGCAGCTTGCCAAGACGTGGTAAGTGCTCTACTACCTGAGTTACGAATCCAGGGCAGAAGCTCAGAAGTTCCACATTTGGATACAACTACCCAGGTAAACCGCAACTGCGCATGCTGTCCTTGTCGCTGGTTCGAATCTGACAAAAATTCAGGTGATTCTTAAATGAGTTCATTCTAACAGAAAGTATGTTTATTTTGCGGGATTACGCTGCTAGTGATGTGAGCTACGAAAATACTTACTGCCAGTAGGTTGTAACGTAGAAGGGCGAGACACTTCAAATCGGTAATGCGACAACACACCATCACAGTCTTGCTCGAAAGTTCGAGCAAAAATACACAAAGAAATAGGTGCGTTACTCTTCACCGAATGTGAATCAACTCGGTATTCATAGAGGACAACATTCTTCAATTTTTGGTTCTGCCAGTGTTCACACAGGCTATGCCATTGTATAATTATGTGGTCATCCGAAAAACGGTAAATTGAAGGGGATCCGGTGTAGTACGAAAGTCATCTGAATGGTCGACATTGAGGGATCAGAAACCAAAGGTGCACCTGAGCGTGATTGTCAGTCGTGACAACGTCCCGTTAAGTCCACGTCAGCTGAATGATACTGACTGTCCTCTGTCAAATTCTGTTCACAAGTGAGCTTTAAATCTGGATAATAACGTTATAAATACCGTTGTTCAAAGGGTGTAGTATTGTCACTCACTTTCGTTTGAAGAACTTGAAGCCCAGCCGTGTGAGTTTTGGCCCATCTCGCTGATTTGCAAAGCTGGTTTCAGTTGGTAGAAGACAACTGCTGTCAACACTTTGATTCTCTATAGAACCATATGACATCCTAGCATAATTTAAAGTGTTCTGGTCACCTGTTGAACCATAATATGACGGCGTTAGAAACAGTGTAACATGCAACGAAGTAGAGGCACTGAGGAACAGTGTCCCTCTGAAGGACGTGGGAGCAACGGAACTCGGGAATGGTAACAAAAACCGACAAGCATGAGCCAGAGTCCCAGTAAGTCATGCACACAACTTACACAATAAAAACTCAAATAGTCTCAATCACATGATAGCGAACTGTGTTACGACAGTACTTCACTTTGGCTTTTGGAAATGACACAAAAATGTCATTTTGGCTCTTGATGATTCTAGTCGAAATGATGTACGCAATTAATCTACTTGTAGTATAATGCTTAAACCAAATTACTTGGTTTAGGGAGATCTCTGCTGTTACTAGTTTGAATAGACAGCTGAATGGAAGCTGACAGCCGACTCCCAGATGCGCTCACTGCGCAAACTTTGGGAACATCATTCTGTTCAATCTGTATCATAAACAATTTTAAATAGTAAGTTTATAAAATGCGCGTTGGATCAAGAATAATAAATTAGCAAACCTATTTCAAACCGACTTTTCACCAGGTGCCAGTTGACTTCACAATACACACAACTGCTAAAAAGTTCAGCCTTGGCCAGATTTGCACCAGCAACGGTAACAGTATGCCTTTGAGTGGTAAAACTTATCAGGCCGGCCACACCATTTAGTACATGCACAATTCTCACATTCAACACTAGCGTAACTTGATTGAGAAATCCTTCCGGAAAAGTAATTCCGTAAATCACTGGGGAGATTACATGTGATACAAGAACATTGGTGGATAACTGAAACCTAACCGGATACTACTGGGCCTGTAATGTGACTCTTCAGTTTTGAAGGTTCCAGGACTAAGGTTATTTCAAAATTTAACACTACTTACATTTGATAGCAGCATTCGTATTCAGATAAGTTTTTCGGCTAGCCCACTTCAAAAGAAAGCATTAGACACAACTTTCGCTATCATTAAAGCTCATCAGTAGCGCATATCCTTGTCCGAATCAGAGTTTGCACTGTGACCCTTGTGTTTGTGAGGTTAGCGTATTAATCACAATGCCAGTAGCCTCCCAATAGGCTTGACCGAATAATCAAATCCAAACGTTCATTCACAATCTTGTATGAATAGTGTTCAGCTTGCGTGATTATTTCGAAAGCAGAATAAACAGAATTACTCTGTTCTATCCAGCCGATAACCCTGTGATTAGGACTTCTCAGTTAGGTTGAAGTTTAGCTGGTAAAGCATACAGCATTGACCATTGTCTCCGGTTTCAACCCAGATAAGGCCAGATTTGTGACAACTAAGTGTTCTCATGATCTCAAAGACTCCAATATCACTCTTCACGCCTGTTTCTTGTTCAAAAATCGATGGCTCTGGAAAAAAACAAGTAACGGATTATAAACTACTACACAATATCCCGAGCAGCTCAAACCCATTTCGTTTTATGCTAAAGACACGGGCCTATAGGATTAGCAGAACACTGCTTTAGTAGTCTAGAGTCTATATGTTATACACTGCCTATTAGCAACAAGTCGCTTCACCTGTGTTTACCTGTCACTGGTAGACAGTGGGAACTTTTTCGAACCCTCATCGTTCTTGTTACAAGATAATTGTGTATGGACTCAGTCGTCACTCTTTAGACACGACAACTGCGTGTGGTAATTGGGGCGTGACTTGTTGATGTCTCAGGATGTCAACGTTAATTAATCATCACTGAACAAATTACAATTAGGCAAGTATTTTACGATGTATCTTATCTCAAACCAGAATTCCCGAAACATTAAGGTGCCGGCTTCAGCTCATCGGGTAAACGCAGTCCGAGGAACTCAACCTCCTATTAAATAAACCACCAGGAATATTTTTTGTGAGGGGTCGTTCAAGATAAATTATGTCTGGTCTATGACCTGTTTGCCAACAGTTAAGCCATGCCTGTTCTCTTCAGCGGAACGTAACACGCTCCAAAACGGTAAAAATTTTCCCGTCACTTTGTCATTTCAGAGAACAGGTAGATACACAAACGATTAGACGATCATTGGTCAGATTCTTTGATCTGATTGACCAGCGTAAAAAGTGTTACTTCCAGCCTAAAAATACTTAATTCTGTTCTAACAGCATTCATAAACTTTAGGCTAAACGTTCAGGTACAAAAGTAGTCTTATGCCTTTATCACTTCTAACAGAGCGCGTATCTGAACGGATTCAGGATTTACAAAGGATTGTGTGATGTAGACGCAGCTCTCACCGCATAATTTTTCAGTATGGTACGTCAACTCAATGTTAAACTGTGTTCTGATTTCTAATTATTTCTCCTCACCTTCACTACTTTTGTTGTGAAGTCGGAGAACTGGACAGTATCCACTGAGACTATTTATATTTACTAGTAGATGCTGCATCCAGAGAGATACTCCAGCCAGAATGTCTCGTAAGTGAGGTATTAGATACGAGGCTTGCTTCCGTCTGAACTCATTAAGAATTCGTCTGCTTACCAAGGTCGGGTTTTAGCCGTCAGTCCATCTTTTCATGTCTCACTTTGCATTTTTCTTACAAAAAGTTTATGAATGCTAAATGAGTTAGCAGTATTCAACTGCCACAGCAGTGATGTCTCGTTTAAATTCCCGTACAAAAGATAGTTGTTAAAACCTTACTTACAGACAGACCATACACATAACAGTATAGTGTACATTAGCTCGGTGTTCGACACCCTTCACGATAATCGCAGCTGACTTTGATTGCTATTGTTTTGTCTACTTTTACGGGCCTGTTTAAGTTGTCATATAACATTGCAAGGCATCATTGGGTTGTCGAGATAGATAATCGTCTCATTATCATTCTGAGGAACAGTTGGTTGTTTCTCCACTGGCCTTAAAAGTGGTTGCTTTGATCGACAATCAAGTCAGATCGTTCGCGTTAGTATGCCAAGTCTAAGTGTGTTTGAATTATTAATCAAAATAGTATTCAGAAGATTACGAGTAACTCGTAACCATCTACTCTCCCGAGGCTGAAGACTGTTGAAATCAGAAAAAGAAACCGAACAGGAAAGTCTATTAAAACCATATTTGGAAATTAGGCGTAGAGTTGAGAAATCACGTCATTTCTAGAGATTTGAACTTAACTGCGTGGTTGTGTTTAACTGGAACGTGCCTTGGACGATTTGAATCGGAATGCGCAGACAGAATACACGTCATTTGTTTATCAAAAAATCCTAAGGTTGTTCACATCAAAATAGAACGTTGATGCAAAAGAAGCTTCTTGACGAGTTCTACATTGTACTAATAGAGCCGGGTCGTCGATTGAAGAATGGGCTGTTGAAGGTCACAGTGAAGCAGCCAGAAATATATAGAAATAATGATGTGATCAGAATTCCGTAGTCGCCAGAGCAAAAGTTAATATGGCTCTACAAACTAGAACAGAGAGCTTAAATTAACTGTCGATGAGAATGCAAAACCGCTCAATGATTCTGAAAACGTTCCGTTAAATTTTGAGTTGAATATAAATGTGTGCTTCAACTCAGTGTTCAAAAAACCACCCTGTACCCCAAGGTAAAGTGACCAGTGTTTTCAAAAAAGTAACAAAAACTGACGGTTACGGACATGCTGAGTACTGTGATGGACCAATGATTACCGTTTAATACCGGAAAGGTATACCTCTTCTCCAGCTCGATATACTATAATGAAAACGAAGTAAAAACTTGTTCATTGCTTCTGAAGGTATCCCAGAACGACACCGTGTTTGTGGTTCAAAAATGACCTTGAAGGAGGTATGAAGCTTCCATCAACTTCTACAAACTTCCCAAGAAATCCGACGTGTCGGCTACCGTTGAGTGAATGATGGGTGAATAGTGAAGGATTGAAGTATTGTACTCTAAGTGTGCTTTCAAACTTGATAACTCTGGTTAAGATTTATCCGTCATATTAGTGCTTACGGGCACGACAGCGCAATTATTCGACACTTTAAGAGTCGGGCGTAATAACTCGAATTCTACAATTCGACTTTTTTAAATTCCTGTGTGAACACTGTGAACGGCATGGAACACGTGAGGTTTCGGCAAGGGTGTAATTTGCACTACTTATTGATTCATTGTTCCAGATCTCTTCATAAGTTGCTCAGCAAAATGCTGCTCGAAAGCGATGAACTGTGTTATCAGCGCTTCCAAGTAAATTACTCCATGAGTGACTGAGGGCTGTAGAAATATCGTATATACGTATGTTGCGGTAGCTGCCACTGCGCAACGGTGTACACAAATTTTACTGCCTTATTTTCAGAAACTGCCCTGACTGCATCTCCTGATATCAGTTCCGATCGATCAGTGTCACCTGGTATCATTTCATTTGTCATAACATTCAATCTACGTTCACTTGAGACACTATTCTCTTTGGAACCCTGTTTGGACATCATGTGACCTTCAGTGGGTTGGTAAGCAAGTGATCCTGAGGTGTAATAAAGCCTGATTGTTGAGTTCAACAGCTACTGATCGTCGGCGGCTGTTTGCATCGACTTTAAGTTTGATATTTCCCCAGTTGCTTGCTACATGACGCTGCACAGTTACCATGTTTAGGTAATACGTAACAACTCCCAGTTTTGCAAGGGATTGTTGCCAACTCTAAATGAGTCGTTAGTGGTCGCACATGAAAAGCATTCAGTTTCAGGTGTCGTCACAGAGAAATTTTAATTTTATTTGGTTGCTTCAGCTCTGCAGCCCATTTGCTGACGAAAAGGACAGAATAATCCAAATAACTTTTACGGAACAAACTGTTTTCCGTCCCTCGGAAACTTCTTCTAAGCCCTTCTGTTGACTTCCCCTAGTTCATTAGCTCTACCGGTGCTGACCTGATCAGGATTCACGTGCCTTAATGGGATAGCCCCTAAATGAACAAAAGGCATTCCGGTGGACGACTAGGTGGCATTAGAGATGATGAATGGAACTATTTCATTAATCGGTGGGAACTACAGATTATCCTTGCGACTGAATTACACTTCCTCTGTACTTATCAAGAGGCCTATCACAGAGCTGCCACAGCAACTGATCAGATTAATGAATTCCCCAATGCGACAGAACGGACATGCAAGAAATATTACGGGTACATATCCTGTTTCCGCAGACATGTTTTACCTGTTTCAACACTCCGAGTTGAGTGCTAATAAAACGGACAAACTAGAAACAGTGTTCGATTGCACGAGTCATTCTGATGACGTTTTGTTGAACAGGAAACAAGGTTCGACTCTGGACGTTGTCAACGACATATTTGAGGCTGGGTTAACACTTCAGATGCGGGCAGTTGGACGTATTTGCAGACATTGAAGATACATTTTATCGTGTTTGTATCTCACAAGGGAATCATGATGCTTTGATTTTTAATTGGTGGTCAAATGGCGCGCTAGATAAATGGCCACAGAGACCTCAAATGTGCACTCGTCGAGTTGGTACCACGTCGTCCTCTGTTGTGCTGTCTTTTTTTGGAACGAACTATGGAAGCTAACAAACTTTAACTCATTGGTTTTTAATATGGCTACTTAGAATTTTGCACTGACGGTCGTTTTTATTCCTTCTGATATTATATAAACCCGATTCAAGTTTCGATTATTTGCAAACATTTGTTACTATTCCGGGGAATTCGTCCCAACAATTGGATAAACCGAGAACTTGCCATTGAATCTTCACTTGCTATATTTGATGGAAATGTGGAAGAGGTTTCGGAAGGCTAGTAATACAAAGATCTCTTAGAATGAACTGGCAACTCCAGGGAACTCAGGTAGAAAAATGCTATAATCCTCAAGTCAGACAAAATTTCGAGTGCAGTAATCATGGATAAGACGAACTATACATAGAAAATGTTAACAATCCTGGGTGATAGACGAAAGTTTAGACTCATAGACAAGGGAGAAAATACCAGTCTAATTTAAAAAGGAATCTACCACCAGCTAGAAGCAGTTCTTAAACACAGCTGGATAGATGAGAAGACTTACAAGCACCTAAAACCTGGCGGTAGCTCGTTGCCTCAACTGTACGGTCTTCCCAAGACCCACAAGCAGGGTATGCTGATTCGATCTATATAAGCCATGTCTAATTCACCTCAACACAAACTGGCCAGTTGATTGGTCGAGATTTTAAAGCTAGCCATTCACACGTTAGACAGATATGGTACCGAAGGTTTGCTGGAACTTGCGGTTGAGTCGGATCGAATCAATATCAAGAATGAGCGTATATGTTCTATAAATGTTCAGTCTCTTTGTACCAATGTCCCCTCTAACAGAAATTAATGATTTTCTGTGTGAAAACAGTGTTGCGGAAAATATCCCCCTTCCCACTCCAGTAGATTATCTGAGAACAGAGAACATTAGTTTTAATTTCCAAAACATACCGTAAATACAAACCAACGAGGTTGCAATGGGTAGTGCATTAGGCCACATTCTCGTTAACTTTTTCGTGATGAGAACAACTAATTGATCATTTTACAACTACCATATTAATAACGCCAGACAGACGATAACTTGATCTTATCCAACAATCGGGAATTAGGTGAACAATTTGTCTTGAGACTTAACAACGTCCATCCCAACCACACAATGACCTTTGAAGGACAGGCTGATGAAAGTCTGCTTTATCTGGACATGCTCATCACAGGAAAGATCAATGGATCAATAAAGCTCCGCACTTTTAAGAAACCAGTATGGTCTGGTCAATATATACAGGTCACCAGTTTCAACACGGTGAAATATAAGCGGGGTGTGGTAAGAATACTGTTCACCAGAGCACACCACTTGTGCACATCGGACTGCACTGTGCAAAAATATATAAATGTTCAGGGCGACTCTGGGGAGTAATGGGTACCCGAGAAGCTTTATACAGCGTCACGGTGAATGCAGACTGAAAAGCAGTAAGAATGATTAGGTATCCAAGAAACTAGTGTGTACTGAGTTATTCTTCAGAGGGGATGTTTCAACATTGCGGACAACCCAACGGATTGACTCTTCGTTGAAATGGACTTAAAGTGTCCCTGAATAGAGGATCCTTAATCAGAAACACTGGTTATCTCTGTGCCAAATCACACCGTTTACCAGTTCCTGTATAACTGCAGAGAGAGTTATGCAGGCCGAACTGATAGAGCATTGGTCTCAAGAATGGAGGAACATGTACCTAAGTGGGTTCAAAAACAGGTCTCAAAATCGGACACTGTAGTCACAGAGAATCGTAAGTCTCCATCTTCGTCGTTTGGACGACATATCCTGTCAGCTGGCCACAACGGTTAAAATTTGTGTTTTGTGCACAAAAACAGTTATCTGCAAACCCTAAGCTGCCGTGGATCTGGTTGCAGAGAGTGTCATTCAGATCACATGATTGAAGTTTTCGTTGTTGTGTTCGTCCCTTTGTTCATATCCCCTCTCCAGATACTGCAGACTGTGAATTGAAAGTTCTCTGTGTCACTGGTTAGTTGGTACTGACGAGTCAATACAAAATGCTAGCCGTGTTTGCCACTGACCGCGGAGATGTGCATATTGACTGATACACGAAGTTCACTGTACCCGCATGTAAACTGAATACGTTCAAACTGTGAGGATAGCATGACACGAAGTTTATGGTTTAAGCGATATTTACCAGTTGATACCTAAATCAACTTCAACAAGCCGCGATACACTGATAAGCATACTTCAAGAAGCTGACGATAATTGTCATTTTTAGATTAGTGTCACACATCTTGAACGAGGTCCAAAAAGTGTGCTCAACGAGTGGCATTGAAATATGGTCACTTCTGGCCAAATTGCCGATCGAATAAGGCGCCAGTTGACGAATTGCAGAAGGTGATAAATTAGTGGGAACATAATTAATAGGATTATATTCCTTTTTCGGGCTGTAGTGGAACTAAGAAATGAATCGACAAGGTAACAAAATAGTCTACAACAAATGTCTACAATAAATTCCACCACACTACGTTTGCTATAAGTTAGAATAACGTTCCTCCTGAATAAGAGAGTAATTCTAGCAGATCCAGTTTATCCAACGCATTAAAAGTCCGCTGTTGCCACAATCAACTCCCGGTAGCAATGACCACGTGCAAGCAGAAATC
>LUCH01017687.1:0-27790 GCA_013368495.1 Paragonimus heterotremus
AGGAAAATTTGAACCAAATTTCGAGTTACCCGCGTTCAAAATCGTGACCACCGTTCAGTGGGTACTACAGCCGGGTAGCCAAACTGAGCAGCTAACCTTTTCTAATTCGGTATTGCATCTGGCCGGCGCGTAACTTGGTCCATATGTTCTAAGGTGTACGTATACCCATTGATGGGTAATAAGTGTTCATCCAGGTCGGCACGCACGTGTTGAATACTCTTCAGGAACCAGAAGAATACCCAAATGAATACGTGTAAGACGGCGAATTGTTGACCGTCTTCCGTACTTACACGATCTACACCAGGCGTGTATGTTGCGATTGACATTACGCCAAACAAATCGCTCTGCGGCGACTTCACTGTTGAGCGTATGTTTGGGTCAGACACTAGCAACGTCTCCAAGAGTTGGCGGCAAGGAGCCAGCGAAATAACTGTGCAAGAGATATTGAGTGACGCGTCGCAAGTTGACAGCCTTTTGAATGAATGCATGGGGACTCTGTCCAGTTTAATGGAACACGATCTGTGGAACTGTTCTACCTACGGATCGTTGATCTGTGCCAACGCTTTTACTGCGATATTGAATGGATTGTCTGCCGTGTTCCTGATAGCGATGATGCGTGAGGGAAATCGATGATTGGGTTGAAAACACCTGAAATGTGACGGATGTCCTTCGTGAACTTGGCGATGGAACTAGTGGCGGATCGCCCTTGGAGGTTGCCTGTCGATGTCCAGCATCCAGCGTACGTTGGCGGACTGCAATCGATGAAGACGAAAAACATCTGCCTTCAAGAACTTGCAGGAAATATGGGCACCAAGAGATATCGTTAACAGTTTCATTCCGAAAGCACTATACCGGGACTCGGTTGGTTGTATACGCTTACAGAAAAAGGCCAGCGGACACCCGTCGTCTCCGAGTTGTTGCTACGAGACAGCTCCTACGGCCATGTCTGATGCATTCACGACTAACGTTAAAAGAGCGGACGTTTGGTAATGTGAGAGCGATGCTATATTGGCGGTTGCTGTTATAAGCTTATCAAAGGCAAATTGTGCGACAGCTGTTAATGAAGGTGAGCGCACCTTACCTCTGAGCAGTACCGTGGGCGGTTACGTCAAGAAAGCTTAATTACGAATGAAACTGCGACAGAAGTTTAATAATCGTCCAGCCGATGAAGTTGGTTCAACATTATTGGCTTCGGGTAGCCCACTATTGCCTACAGTTTGTGGGGGGCAGTTTGGATCCACTGGGAGATATAATGCGGGCCAATAATTTTATGTGGGAGCACTTCGGCTGGGCATTTAACTGAGGGTACTGTCACACTATGACGCTTAAAACGAGCAAACGGTGAATATAACTGCGTCCAGTGTTCTCTCGTGGCGGGCTAACGACTAAGTAGCCATCCAGGCGCGTACGAACATCACTCAGTCCGCGACAGATGTAAACAAAACTGTGGAAAATTTGAACGGTCCTGACAACATAAAACGACGTGCGTAGCAATTCAAACGTTCAAATGACGTTGTGACTGCTATCTCCGAGCTGTCTACAGCGGCAACTGAAACCTGGCTACAAGTGCACACCGGGTAGACTTTAGGGAGTATGTGTTTTCCAGATAGGCTTACCGTCAGTTATTAAGTGCAAGAAATCGGATACGTATTGTAATTGTTTCGATTGGTCAGTGCCCGGCATTCACTTCATGGGAGACAGTCGTTGTCTGTCCTCCATGGCAAGCTGCGTGTAATCGGTAGAAAGTGAATATCTCCGTTATCTTTTAGTTAAAAAATAATTCGTAGCCATTAAAGTTGTTGAAAATTTGTGATATGTTGCAGAATCTAAAATCTTAAAAATCTGTTCCCTAGAGATTTCTTTGTTTCAATCTTCCGAAGGCGTAAACAAGAAATATGCGGTTGTTTAATGGCATAGGGATTGATGGAAAAACAACGCAGAGTCGCATTCTACATTATTTCGGAAATATGAAGGTAAAATATAATGAAAATCGACGTCATAGACGTGGAAACAAGTGCTTTATTTAAATTTTGGCGTGATTGAGCAGGAAAGCGTGATTATAATTTCGACAAGTGAACTGTTGTTGAAACACGAGTGCTAAGTTTTTTATACTACAAACCTGAGAGACGTCTATAACCTACTTCAATGTAGAACAATTCACTATGCTTCACCACTCGTTGGTACCACTGTTGTTAACTTTTCCATGAAATCAGGATGTACGCTGAAATGGCAACAAGGCGAGCAGCTGAAAGAATGATATTAGAGAATACTCCCAGCTGGAAGGGACACGATATTTATAACGGCAATTTTGTAGTTCGCCAGTATGGTGCTTCAAGGCCGAGGGGAGGTGAATACGGCCATTTGGGCGTGAAAATAGATTTTTCAAATTTTTCATGAAATATTAAAACGCATACTGCGGGACAAATATACATATCTTAGGAAGTATAATAAAAGCGATGCAATGAGAAAAATCAGCTATACGTAAAAGTTGGCCATGTTTGCACTTTTGTTGAAAAAATGTGTCGACATTTTTTTCGACGAAAGCATCATGTTGGCTTTCTTCATCGATCGTACGTCCCGAAAATGCTTCCGTCGGAGTTTTCGTGGTAGAATACATAACCTTCTTGGCAGAGACGCCAAATTCCGCGTGGTTTTGTAGATGTGATCGAATGTGTAATCTTCGACCACGTTCCGTTTACATTGCATTGTGCAGTAATTCCTAATTAAAGCTATGCCGCCACGGTCGCTGCTTAATTATTCACCTGAATTATATGTTCGGCTTGATTCCTTCATAGTATTTCCAGTGGAAAATTGTCTACGTTTTCACCTGGTTGTTTCTACCTACGGTATAATGTAAACGTGGATAACACGTCCCACTCTATCAGTAACAATCTGCGTGTTGTTTTGTTTATTGCTTATTGACTATTCTTAAATATAGCTTGCTCATTTATCTGACAGATAATGACCAAATTTGATATTCATTATATATCCGACGAAAACACTGATTCCCACTTCTATCACTTCAGCTACAACCCTCCTATCTTCGTATCATGGACGATTATGATTCCGATGTTAGTTGGTCTTTGGTTTCGCCGGCTACAGACTTCACTGACGGCTGTCAGTGTGTCATCTCATTTTTGACCAGAACTGAAGGAGATCATTACAACTTATGCCCAACGGTCTAAATACACGTATATTCTGAATTCTGCCGATTTCTGCTTATCAACTTTGATCATAGGTTAAGTGAACTGGACAGGGGAGTTACTTGTGTGAACGCAAACTACATAATTAAGCTTTGATCATGCCTTAAGTGAAGTGGATGGAGCAGCTACCAGTGTGAACGCATGCTACATAATTAAACGTTGATCATAGTTTAGGTGAACTGAACGGGGCAGCTTTTAGCATGAGTACATGTGACATGCTTGAACGTTGATCATAGGTTAAGTCAACTGGACTGGACAGCTACTGACTCGAATATATGAGACATGCTTAAACGTTTATCATAGGTTAGGTCAACTGGAAAAAACGATACAAGCGTTTAACTCTGTACACCCAAATCTTTCAGTCACAGTTGAGTACGAGGGTGGAAACAGTTCGTCCTTCTTCGACATCCTGGTAAGGCGCAGTTCGGACGGTTCTATCGAACGTTTTGTGTACCATAAGCCAACATGGACGGGACAATACATGAACTTTATGAGTTTTGTTCCTGTTGCATACAAATGAATGGCGACGGCTGGGAAGTCTCTTGGGTGCATTCTCTTCTTCAACCGTCCGTTCGCGTTCTCCAGCCTATTATTCGTTTGATTGCCGAAGTGGAAAACATTGCCTTGAGCATGGTTGGCTCACCTCGGCTTGATGTGCAGCCAGTTACACAGCAAATAATTCAGAAACTTCTTATCCGTTCGACCGATGATGTACAGATCACGTTTAAACCTAGGGTTAACAGTGTTGCGGTGCAATTTACTCTTCGTCATTTTTGCCGCAGCCATTCGGTGAAAGAGAAAACGACTGCGAAAAGAGTTTGTCTTACAACAAATATGACGGACGAATTTTGCCCACTTACATGCTTGCCTACGGCATCGCGTACATGAAATTAACACAACAGGATGTCGCAGCCGAACACTACATGGGCTGCCCTCATCTGCGCGGCCATCTTATCCATGACAAATGTTTTCAGCGCAATCGGCTCGCCCACCATTTCCCGAAAAATTTCGAAAAGTCTACGTAGTGGAGCATACTCCTCACTACCAACACACCCGTACATCACGGGTTTGTCGTGTCCCATATAATCTGTCACTAGGAACTGATATAACTTCCAACTTCGAAAGTATGAGGAAATATACAATGATATACTTGTGCCTGTTTATCCCGTAAGTTGCATTCACATGCGGGAAACGTCAGAATGGTTCAACCTGCATTCGTTGGGCAAAGCAGGTATGCGTACATCGGTTGCCTTCATCCCTCAGAGTGCACACCACACCTACAGCACTAATCACCGACAGAACCTCACCAAGGTTCTCTAACATACAGTGATCCATCTCACGTAACAAACTCACTTGGCACTGCAGGTTTTAACTTGCGGCGGATGTTTTCAACGTCAGCGGTTGTGATAAACTTCCCGTAAACATCCGCAACATGCTGCTTAATGTCGGCAGTTGGTGTATTGAACTGAAACAGACACCTGCACTCATTCAATTCACCGACGGTGAGTCCACGATTCTTAGGATGGGACTCATATAGCAAACGATTGAGAGGGTGGTTGCGCTCCAACTCGAAGAAACTCATAACCAGACATGCATCTCGTCGGACCACATGAAATCGTGATCTGCAACATGTGTTCCGAGGGCTGGTTCCTTTAAACTAACAAAGTTAACCCACTAGACACGTCGCACACCCCCGCATACGCTCCTACGCCTTTTCTACTTTGTACAACGATAATAAATCTGCGCGGTTTCCAGGAAACCATGTCATCTTATCATATCATACTTCAAGGCAGTTTTCGAACTACGGCTCGTCCCACGAACATAAATAACGCCCACCTCGTCCATGTACCTCTGAAAACACTCCTGAAAGTGTGAGAAGATGCGAAATTCGCGATCCCCAAACATCGTTTTGAAAACAGCAATATAATCCATTTCCTACAAATGAAAAATAAACAACTGGAAGTGAAATAAAAAAACAAACGGCAAAAGTTAAAAAGTATATTAAAGGTAACCCCAGCAATCCTGTGATAGCACTTACACACGAAATCGACCACAACAACCGCAGACATACCAGTTTTCGAAAAACAATTACGAGAAGTTGGTTTTTAATTAATGGTCGGTTAAAACAAACAGATACGAGGCTATGACGCAGATATCGACGATTTCAATTTCTGCATCAGTTACCAAGCCATTAAAACGATTTATTCCAGGAAAATAATTTTCCCGAATAGGACAGCTCGGGAACTCACATTCTGTGGCTAGCATTCATGCCATGGCACCACGTGCAACGGCAGCGATCATGGACCGTTAGACAGGCGGATAATGCATAGCTGCAGCATACGCCCAAAGCCAACCTTTGCGATTTTTAACCTATCTGGAACTAAGCGACATGAACTACTGCAAGCCGACCGTCATTGTGTGACAACCTTATACGCGTTATTGGTTGTCATGGCAGGTAGTTCCTTATACGAGAGGATTCCGATAGGATGTTCCCCTAAAGTTTACGAACTGGGGGGCGTCACGATACTGAACTGAATAAAAATTTGCGTAACAGTTTGCTCCGGACATCGAGTTTCGTGAATATATTGATTAGGCGCGATCGACATGCGTCAGCCAACGAATCGAAATTTTGGAGCAAGTCGATACCTGTGACAGAGGAAGGGTTGCCAGCTACGAAGAAAACCCATTGAATTGCACGTGAAAGAAGGCGGGTGGCCAGAAGTTTTGATGGACGTGCTACTTGCAGCGAGCAGTGCGGTGCCGGACTCTGATCACGGTTCCATTTTGAGTGTGAGTTGACGCTGATCTCCACTCCCATATCGGCGGAGATTTTCAGTTGAGAAGCCGACTCTTCCACAGAGATTGAGCGACTGATTTGTATCTGGTCTGCGGCTGTCGTCGCTGAACACTGTCAGTTTGAACGTCAATTACCCCGACGGCTACCTGGCGATCGACATTATCAGGCGTTTCCACTGCATGTCTCATGGATTGAACGAATGTCATTGGCCTCATTTTGAGTGGCGATCAAACACGCATCAGGGGAATTTCGGACGGAGACCTAGCATACTGAAATTTGGCACGAAGGTCCGCCAGTTCACATCGCGACTGAGCTATTTGGGTATTTCGTACTGATGGGTTGTCGTCATGACGTTCACTGGGTGTTCTGCGCAGGACTGGTTCTTTGGCATCATTTTTGGCCGATAAACTATCCGCAGGGCTGCTATGTGGGTAGCTAATTGCCCACCCAAAGGCGGGGCTCGGTGCTACGAAGTCGTTTATATACTGAGTCGTTTAAAACCGCTAGGTCATCCAATTAACGTGAGATTATTTGACGACAGTCTTTGTTAATTATCAGGAAGCCGCTGCAACCAAAACTGTTATATAACTTACTAGTAACTGGCATTATCCCACTGACTGCCACGTGGCATTTTCATGTAAACCAGCTGTAACCTGTAAAGTGGTCTTTCAAGATGCATTCTCTCAGGCGGTTGTATTTCTTTAAGAACCGATTGTTTGGCGGAACCAAAAGGATCGGTGGGTTACCTTAGCAAGATGTCATCATAAGGCTCAGCGTACCGCGAGGAAGGCGTGATATAAGCTGAGAAAACTTATAGGGATCACTTTTTAGGTGCCAGTTGTTAAACTATGTTCCCATCACGACAAACCACAACCTAGTTTGATTCAGTTCAGTTCAGCTGCCAGGACGAAACGGCTTTAGCCAGAAATTGTCCAGTTCCCTGCACCAGTGAGCTTCTGAGGGCGCCCAATGCTGCGATGACAATTAGAAGAGATTCTTCACTTCCATGAGTTGGTATGAGGGCTACCAGATAAAACCTGAGGAGTTTAAGCTATCAGTGCCATCAGAACACAAGTTCACAGCTACCACTGATACACACAGGTTTATCCTCTCATTGAAATGACATGAAACAAGAGTTAAGTATAAGGCCAATGTGGGTTTGAATCCTATAGTTTACACTTGCAGATGCCAAGACAACTGTGTAAACAATGTGTAAAGCAATGTGTAAAGCAATGAATAAGATTTAAAAGAGATAACAATGGTGGCAAATAGAGATGAAAAGTTGACCAACATGAATCTACGACAAGAAAGTACTTTGGAAACTAATCCAAACTAAACCCTCAAAACAGGTCCGGGGAGAAAGATAGCCATCTCTCATTTAGCTTTCTTTTGAACTCCGTCACACTATCGGAGGACACTGTACTCTGTGGAAGCATGTCCTTACGGTTGATGATTCGACATACGAAAAAGTTATCCCTAATCGATTTAGCAACCGTCTTCTCGTCCGACTTGAGACTGTGGCCTCGGAGGTGTGAGTATGCATACAGGATGAACGGAGATTTCGCCTCAACCTCGGTTATTCCCTTAAGAATCTTGAAAGTTTCTATCACTTCTCTTCTAACCCTCCTTCATGCATGGGAAAACAGATCAAGTTTTCTTAGTCCGTCTTCATATAAGTTATCTCGCATTTCTTCACGTAACCTTGTAAAACTTCCCTGAAACTTCTCAAGTAACCTCACGTCTTTGACCGTATGCGGACTCCAAGCCCGCACACAGTATTCCAGATGTGGCCCAACATAAGCTTTATAAAGCGGCAACAACATCTCCAGGTTCCTCGACATGAACGTTTTCCTCAACATGTAGAGCGTTGTATTTCCTTTTCGCACCGCCTCTACACACTGTTTGGATACTTTGGAGTTTCCTCTCTGTGAGCACTCCCGGGTCTTTAGTTGTTTCTAACCTCCCTAGCTCTTTCTCCTCCCCTCCTTGCCAAAATACCTGACTGTCCCTGGCTGTTCTTGAGCAAGCAGCTGATTACACTTCTCTACATGCACTTGACCACTTCTGAACAGTAATCGAGTCCTCTCGTATGCTCGTGTTTTCAGGATTTCCTACAACCTTTACACCATTAGCAAAGATGTAGCAGGGGCACTTCAGGTCTTTGGTGAGATCATTGATGAATATTAAAAATATCAGTGGTCCAAGCGCTGATCTCTGAGGCACCCCACTAACTACTGCACCTTCCCCCTGATACCTCTACGTGGAAGGTGCGACTTCTCAAAAAGTCTTGTGTCAGTCCCAAAAGTCTTGACGGAAGACCAAAGGTCCCCAGGTGAGGATCAGCTATCAGTGGTTCACGGGATCGAATGCCCTCCTGAAATCGAAGTGGCATACCACAACTTTCTCTCCCCTAACCAGCCTCTTTGTGACCTCATCGAGGAAGCAAATCAGGTTAGTGAGACAAGACCTTTGCCTCACAATTCCGTGTTGGTCTGCAGAGGGAAGCCTATTTTCAGTAAGCTGTCTCACAATCCTACCTTTAATAATTCTTTCCAGTAGTTTCAAGACGATTGATGTGAGACCTACTGGTCGATAGTTGCCAACATCGTGCTTCTTACCCCCCCCCCGTCATGGATGGGTATAATCCCTGTCTTCCTCCAGTCACCTGGGATGATGGCCCTCTGTAGGGGTCCATATAACCAAAAGCAGAGACTTCTGGCTGGACTACTTATACGGAAGCCGAAAGTTTCCACTCAGCTCTTCCGACATCCACGGCGATTGGGTGAAATTTGACAAGATATAATGCAAAACGCATAATTACACACACCGTGCAAACGAAGCGCGGTATGGTAGAAGAAAACTGCTCATTTTACTCGAATACACTCCGTATTATACGCCTAAACTCGGGCTCCTCAGTTTGTAGCAGCAAGCGATCCGGCATGGCGGATTGAGAATAACACAACGAGAACAAAAGTGGCACAGTGTCCAGACATGAAGCTGGCGTGTGAGGAGGCAACAACACGACATGATAGTAGAGTATGATGATGAAACGGTAACCGGTGAAGAGAATAATGATACGGTATAACGGCGGAACGTTAAATGAGCAGTTTTGTGGTACTGGGAAGTCGGAATTTCGGCAGTGACGATTTGGAAGGGGAGCTGCACGTGAAATTCTCGAAGAGTAATCACAAGTGAGCAGAAATATTTCACTGAAGTAACTTTCAGCCGTCAAACAGTTTCACAGCGAACGTCGGTTTAATGTGGAAGAAAAACTACAGGGGAATGAAGCTAAGATCTACGATGAAAAAAGTAAGTAAGGAACGCTGACTGAAAGAAGCTTAGAAAAGGTTGCGATAAGTGACAAAGAACCTGTATGCGTTCAGTGCGGCGCGACGGCCCGGAGTTCAGTAAGTAGTCGGTGGCCACATGCCTCAATCTTCTTTTTTTTCCTTCCCGTTTACCGACGTTCTTGCATTTGAAACTCTCTTGGTAGCAACTGCGCGCCTTTCTCACAGGGACTGACACTGTCATTCAAATTACGATCGCGACGAACTGCTATTAATAACAATGGTATGTTTCTCATCGCATCTGTGAGAAACACGCACAGATGAGCGTGATCAGAATACACATCGTAATGTGAAACGCATACCGTACACATAATTGTTCATCATACAATATAACAATTATGAAAATAAAGTAACAAAACATATGATAACAGAGGTAAATTCCCGTTTGTGAAGAAGCATTTGGCTCACTTGCTTCTGAAACGACAGTTCTCAAAAATTTCAACATCCGATAACAAATACTGAGTAGTTAGATCAACTCTCGCTTCACAAGGTGAACGTTGGCCTTTGTAACCTATCGTGCTGCCGCGTTGTTGACGCCACCTTTGTTTTCGATTGTGTAGGTCGTGTGCATGTCTTACCGGGCCTTTGGCTCACGACTGTTTCTACTGTCTCATTTCACAGGACTATCGCTGGAACCCTTACTTCAGAAGAACGCTGTCCACCGGTGCCTCCACATTGCTCAAAGTTGGTTTACGAGTGTAACGGGTACACGAATCCAGAACGTCTGGCTTGCCTGTTACACCTTATGATCAAGGTCATGCCAGTTAAAGGGTTTTCAGGACGGTGAAAGTGAACAGTGGAAGAATTTCGCCATTATTTGGTATAGATGGTTCGGATAAATTACGCAGAAAATTGTGTCAAGATGAAGAAAGATGGGAGGACCTAAATTTTTGTGGAGAAATAGAGAAACATATGGACTGGACCTCGCTATTTTTTGTAAATCGACGAAATTTCACGGACCTCGAGAATTGTCCAAGCAGTAGGGGATTTTGGTTGTCTGGACGTTACGGAAGGTTGCTTCGCGTTAGAATTTATCGTGGAATCAAGAATGAAAAGCAAAACTAAGCCATAAACTGGGGAACGTAAAATGATCTTGTGAGGTATGACGAATGATGGAGTATGATATTTTCTGAGCGAACCTTTCATACAAAATTTATAATTTTGTGTTTGTTAATAAAGCATATATCTTTAGCAAACAATTGTTATCGTATAACGCGAAAGGAGATCAGTTCACAGCATGTCCCAGTATATGACTACAGCCGAATTCCGATGTCAATTTAGTATACACGGCCGATATATAGAATAGAAAATATGTTCAGCAACACGGGAAGATTGCCAAGTGGTGTGCTAGGATAGAAGGAAGCACAGATTTGCATGTAATCATATGAGGCGAACAGGTTAGTTTATATATGTATATTTACCAAACAGTTTTAACCTGCACAGCTACTGCATAGTGATCGATAACTACAAACAGCTGGTAATCATTAAGTACGAAGTAAGAGTGTACCAGGGTGGTTTACTCACTACTAACGGGGGTGTTGTAATGCTACCATGTGCCGGCTACAGTTCTGTTGTTTAGCTGCAAGTTTTGGACATATCTATGTACAATATCTATCCCGCTGGATAAACAATGAGCTCCGACATTCATAAATTCCTCGAATGGTGAAGATGGCAGTTTGGATCAGTTCGGAGTGTATTTGACGTATCATGTAATACAAGTTTTCCTTCAGATTTTATTAAATTAGATCAGTTGTTTGGATGTCGTTAGGTTCGTTTTCGAGGATATCGTCTTCAGGCAGGCAGAGCCTGAAAATAGACATGGTGTTCCCTAACGTTAGTAAAATATCTAAGCTTCGTTTGACCTGATGTATGTTCTCACTGGCTCTAATCGCATGTGGGAGTTTGTTCCATATGTAGGGATATTTCACTAGGAAAAAATTTGAACGCACACGTTGCGGTACTTAAAAGCTGTCGAAGTAAATTTTTTGTTCCCAATGTTGTATTTTGAGCCATGTGGAAGGCGAATCGCAAGGTTGTCAGTGAACTTATTGCCATAAAATAGATTATACATGAGTGCAAGGTTCAGCCTGGGAAGCCGCAGCCAAAGAGGGTCCAGTTAAAGCGTCTGGCAGCGTTTTCCGTAGTTCAGGGAAGACGGATAACCCACTAAACCTTCCGTGAGTGCACGTTGGAGACTTTTCAGAGCTAGCCTATCAGCCTCGCGCGAATGCCTGTATATGAACGTACAGTACTCAAGTTAGAGTCGTACGCACAGCTCGTACAGGTGTATTCGAGCTGCAGGAAGGAAGAATGAGTGTTCAATGTGTCCAATCGTTCGTCTACTTTTGGCTCCTGGGAAAGATATATTTTGCGAAATTGAATGAGTTTCAGTTACGTATTCCCAAGTCGCGTGCCGAGTTGGCAGCTGAAAGACCATGACCATCCAACTTTATAAAGTCCTCTGGCATACGATAACCATGTGCAACGATGGCGGATTTATTGGCTGAAAATTTCATCAGCCAAGTTTGACACCAAGACTCTAATAACATGAGGTCGGTCCGTATACTCACTAAAAATGGCGTGAGGTCGCCAGGAGGAAAGGTGTAGACAAGTTGGATGTCATCAGCGAATAGGAGTAGTTTGCCACGCTTGATAACGTCGCTTATATCGATTACATACATAAGAAAGAGTAACGGTCTCAGGACGCTTCCTTGAATCACTCCACTAGTGACTGGTCTGAGCGTTGAGCTTTTATCCCCTATTTTCACTTTTCGCGCGCGGTCTTTAAGGTATGAAGCAAACCAACTGGGCAGTGGGTCACACACACCGAAAAACGCCACTCCGATCAGAAGACGCTTATGAGGCACACAACCCAAAGCTTTTTGCATATCCAGAAGTATAATAATAATTGTACTTCCTGAATCAGAAGACTTTGTAACATGGTTAGGGAATTCCAACTGGCGCGTCATGCACGACCATTTGCTGAGGAACCATGCTGGGAGTGGTTTCTAAGATTTTGTGATAATGAGAATTCAACCATGCGATATTTTATTATCCTTTCCAACACTCTAGAACAAGCTGAAGTATGGTTAATGGGAAGATAACTGCCGATGTCTTATAGCGAGGCACCTTTATAACGGAGCTGATCTATAAAATTTTTCCATAGGAGAGGGATGGAGCCTAATGTAAGAGAAAGTGTATAAATATTAAGCAAAAAGAGAGAAATGTCATCCTCTCCGTGTTTAAGAGCAACAGACTGAATGCCGTAGGGACCAAGAAGATTAGAATGTTTAATAGTAGCCAACTGAGAGCGTACTTTTACTACACTAAAAAAGTGGCTTAGGAACTTATTTGTTTTTACAGTGGGAGGTGGAGGCAATATATTTCCCTCAGTGTTGAAAGAAGCAGCAAAATACGACTTGAAGACCCCACAGACTGTAACAGGAGCATCTGCGGTAATTTGTTATGTAGTGTTGCTAGTGAGATGATAGGGTCTATTGTGCAGTTCTTGCGTTTCAATAATTGCATCAACTCAAACCTCTTCCCTTTGCTGTTAAGTGCACGTTTTTTCTCATTTAGATGGAGCATTTTGGTTTTCTATTCTATAGTGTCAAATATTTTATGCATTTGAATAATAAAAGAGATATCATGTTCTTCGGTGTCGTGATTTAAGACTTTTGAGCTCACATTGCTTCCTCAGAGTGAGAATCCTGCCTTTACTACACACATTACGGCTTTTGGACCTTTCCGGGGCTAAGATATTTGTGGAAAGCCTGAAATGTTCATTAAATGCTTTGGTTGCAATACTAAAGTCAGAGGTGATGAAGAATGTGTTTTACTTCAAGGACCTCAACAGAGTGGTGAACATGTTCCAGTCAATGAATTTTATTCGGTGGTAACATATGACGTTCGGTAGTTTCACAGCTTTTAAGTTAAGCATGAAGCTGACCACGTTGTGATCACTTTCTGGAAAATGTTCCAGGGCGGATACTCTAGCAGAAGAGATACCTGTTGTAAAAGTGACATCTAAAGTGTTGTCCAGTCTGGCGAGTGCTAAAATGTGCTGGCACCATTCGCTTATTTGGACACGTATGAGAAACTGTGTGATTTATTGGAGCTGCGAAAGAGGTCCAAGAGATATTAGGCATATTGAAATCTCCACCAATCATTTTACACCGTGACGGCAGAGTGGATATTCAATTCGGGCCATTAACAAGGTTAGTCATGTCGCCGTGAGTGGCGTTACGTGGTTTGTAGACGCATCTCAAAAGTAGTTCACAGGATTCAGTTGACAGTGATGGCCACAATGAGTCGTCAATCCTATCAAGACACGGCTCATCGAGTATGGTTCCTTAAGTAACTTAAACATCCATCGCCACGGAACATACGATAACCCAAAACACTTAGTTGTGTGTTTGAAGTTCCAGAAGTACACCAAGTTTCAGTGGCCAGAATAATACAAGGACTATGTAAGAAGATGAAACATCTAAAAAAATGCATCTCGTTGGCTAGTGGGCGTGCACTGAAAAGCGATAAACCAAGTACATTCTCCTTATTCGACATCATTTTTAGACCTGTAACAACGTCCAAAACAGGTGGGTTTTTGTGATTCAGGGACTTCGGTGACGTCGTTTAGTCTGATGCGGTTATATTGATCGCATTTATGACTAATGAAACGTGACCTGCGTCTGAGTCCATGGTGGAAAGTGTTGAAAAAGTGTCAGTAAAGTGTGGTGGAACAATGAGGATATGGGAGGTGGACTGGACAAGGGATGTTTGAACGGTATACGACCTGTAAAAAAGTGTAAGGTTGAAGTGAATTGGTCATACCCACATGCACGTTGTCAGCAAAGAGATCACGGGTTGCATTAAGGTGGGCGTTCATGGGATGTGGGCTGTTTTTATTAAAAGGGGAGCTAAGCATGGGGTATTCAACTCTGGTGGTAATAATGGGGTTCTGGTTGAGCCCTGCGTTAAAAGATCTGTCACGTAAGAGATTGCCGTTGTTAACCAGAGACATGAGATTAGGGGTTGCTATTAGATACACCCTCTTTATTCACTGTGTGTGGATTTGGGTTCATGTGCTCATATTTTCCCCCCTGTGATGGCAAGAAGATAAACGCAAGCGACTTATGGGATAGTGAATTGAAGAGGGCCCATTAAAACCAGTGTTCCATTAGTGGCCGGCTGCTGGGTTCTACTGGGATGAGTTTAAAGTTGGAATGCTGGCGTGTGTCTGACTTGTAAATGGTCTGAGCCTTACTTTGTCTGATCCAGGTACCGCGTGGACAGGTTGAAATACTGATGTTCCATTTGGTTCAACATGGGCACACTTATTTACATGCTGCTGTTTGCTAGTTTACCCCACCACAGGGGCCGCCCTTACGCTAGGCAAGTTATTAGAACTGTCAAGATCCATTGTTAGATTGATCAAGCCAGCGAGTATTTTGGTCTCTGTTGCGTCGTTGGTGTTTTCACGAGGATCAATGGCACCCCCAGGTGTAATGCAGCAAGACGAAGCCACACGATCAGCTCGATCTTATTCATTATCCCTCCACATCATCGTACCTTGTTTGAATGCCTCCTGGGCCACACGCCTAAATACGACAGTGTTGCACAGTAAGCGGTTCCGGCAGCCCCTTCCAAGTGATATTCTATCATGCATAATTCTTATTAATTCACGGGAGGTTTTGGACTTAATAAAGTTCTGACATTGATTGAACTGTTTTATAATCGTTTCGTTCTGAAATTTGAATAAAGGCGGTCAGCAGATCTTTCGAGTTTTCTAACGAAAACAAATGCAGGTGTATGATGTCGGGTCTACATTAGCAATCCTCGAGAGTAGCCTTTTAACGCCATCCAAGCGAAGCTGATCCGGTACATTGAATACCATGACATTATATGTGCAACGCATCCGTTTCGTTACTTCTGTTGCCAACGTGTTGAGAAACATGCTCGCGCTTTCCATGTTATCCATCTGGGGACCTTCCTGTACTTTGAAGATGCTCAGCAAACACATGGCCGACTCCGAGGTTTGGTCAGCATCTGGCCAACGGTTGCCCACAAAATAGGCAGATCAGATGATAACAGTAACTGGTAATAACCACGTTGTTTGTGGAATTCGGACGAGTTGCTAAAAAGTTATAAAACACATTATCGTTTTCATGAATTTTAATCCAAATTCGTTCAAGACTACCACCATTTTGTGCACGATTATTTTGATCCGTGCGTCATTAAACGCGCACCAACCGTTTCACTTGTTTCGTGCGTTGTGAGCACGGCTTGCGGTCTGTGATCATTCACAGATTCGTTGAAAGTCTTATAAATGTTTTAAACTTATTTCATTATATCAGGTTCCTTATTTCGGCCAGTATTAAGAGTGGTTTAATTACATAAATTACATGTAATCCGCTAAAAACTTGTTTTCTGCAGAAAGTGGAATTTGCACAAATTCAACGGAATTTCCTACATCATTCCGGATTCATTCATGAATTAATCCTGCATTTCCTGAAACAACTATAAGTTCTCTGTCAGACTGTCCAAACATAATATTGTTGTATTGTGATGGTTCCAGGAATACAGAAATGAAGTAGTTAAATTTGGTCAACTCCAGGGCTAGTTTCGACTCAATAGTAATAACAACCGAACTAGGCAAAGCAAGTAATTTATCCGTCGAGCGCAATTGTACAAGTTACAGTCAGCAACGTAATAAAACAACAGTAATGAGAAGTGGGCTTACTGACAATCACCACATGCATGTTGCTTATTAGTTGAGATATTCCACTTCTAGTGGGCGCTAAAAACTTGTTTCTTTTGCAGGTGTCAAGGCGTGAAATGGATATTAAGCTGTTGCGAATATTGACGAGCAACGGGATGCTTATTTTCATATGTAAGACCACCTGTTAACTGTCTGCAATCTTTTTATTAAGAAATTTTTCGATCACAATGGTTTTCTTCAATATGTCAAGGATTTACGAATTTCGTTGTTCGGTTGTTGAGAGCATATGATAGCCCTCCTCGTGGTTGGGTATATTAGACGCTCAGGGAACACTAAGGGAACGGTCGTGCTAATAAGCATTGTGAAATTAAGTGAACAAGGCGCTGGCAAATTTTTTCGCTGGCCGACGGTCTATCTGGCCAAACGAGAGTCGAACCGACTGCAGCATTTGGTACAGGCCAACTCCGGTCCGACTGGTGGCTAGGCACGGTTCGACTCCGGGTCAACTCCGTTTCGTTTGTTGGGTGTAAGGTAGGGAGATAACATTCTGCTTTAGAGAATCAAAAACAGCATAGCTTGTCTTTATTTGGGCAAGTGCAGCCTCCAGCTTAGATACCTTACCGAATAACTCCATCAACACATTGTGCAGGGGGATAGAACAGTTCTTAGTTAGAAGGGTACTGGCGGGAATCGCCAATTTAACTTCACCTCTCTTGGAAGGATCTTCGTAAGTTCTGGGCCTTAAGCATTTGCCTTTAGGTTGTTCAATATCTTGTGTAGAGCTAGAACGAGTGGTTGTGAAGCCAGTCGATCCCCAGGTAGCACAACGGCGGGCAGTGGAAAAAATTTGCGAGCAGAGCTTCTTCAGTTTTTCTGATACCGGCGATTTTATTCAAAACAATTTCGGTACTCATTTGCAACGCTTGGGAAGACTCCCAATCCCCCGCTTAACTAATTTTGAAGATAAATCCACGAGAGAAATGAAAATTATATTCTGTCTTTTTACGACATTTTGTTTCGACTCGTTCAAATATTCCAGTAACAAATTGTTCCATCAGAATAGTTCAATCCCATTCACCAGCAGCCCGATTTCTCCCATAACATCCACGGATAACCGAAACAGAGAAGAAACAGGACGAAAAATTAGATGCAAGACGAGGCTGCACGAATGAAGTAGAAATAGCATATTTCCGTACATAATCAAGATAAAGTGGAAGAAAAACACAGCAGACATACAGTTTCCCCTCAAGACATCCTAATAATACCACAGATACTCGCCAGTTCATATCCAGTTACCCGAATATGCCATCCTGAACTTGTACAGGATCCAAACATAAACCATAATTATACGAGTTTTATGGGCGTGTTTGAAATCTCATATCTTCGTAAATAATTGACACAGAGCAAAAGTGAAACACAACAATCTTACAGTATTCATTCTAGGCATTCTAATAATACAATACATATTTGCTAGTTTGTATCCAGTACCCCGAATATGCCATCCTGAACTTGCACAAAATTGGGACGTCAACTACAAAAATACAGGTTTTCTCGGATTTCTTTGAAGTTCCGTACCTCCGTAAATACTTCAGGTACATCGCCAATAATAGAATAATCTGAAAGTACTCTCCCTATATTTTGCTTCAGAATATAGGAAGCAAGTTAATTTCATCTATACCACGAGCTGCGAAGAAAAACACTCGACCTTCTCCTCACTTACCTCAATAATCACCACAGCGCAGCCATAAGAAGGTGTCTGAAATTACGAGTGCGCTTAAACAAACAGCGGCGAATTTGATGAAAATAATGACCCATTTCTTGAAATGGATTTAACTGATTTTTACATATGGCATAATATGGCATAATGAATTGTTTGGATTTTTATTTTCGACATTTCACTCACTGCCCGCCCAAACCCGCGGGATATCGGCATATCACGGCGGGCAGTGTGCTACATGGGTCTTGTTTGACGACCGGTTTTGGTCATCGAAGTTCGTTATATGACAATACACTTCGAACAGACGTAGATAAAATGTGAGCAGAATATGCGGTATCAAAATTGTCAAAAATAACAATTATATGACAAACTTCAAATTATATATCCACGCAGTAATTACTTACCTTTTTCGGATCGCGCGCATGTGTTGTGTTCTTACGACGAGTGTTAATTTCGACATATTGCTAAAGTTTAATTGCATTTACTTCTGGAACCTTGTTCGTAAGCAGTTTAGTCGACCCCGCTCCCTAACACTGAACCCATGTTAATGTGTACCCTAGTTCTACGTACGCTTTATCGCTCCGTCATTACACAACATGTCGTATTCGGCCTGACCTTGTAAGTTCGTTGGAGTTAATATCGCGGTCAGTTGTTGTTTTCTACCCTTCAGCTTTCAATATGTTCTTGTATCTTAACGCCTTATCAACAACAAACCCACCTGTACGACCGTTATACGGTCTTCCCCTAGGAAGCCGAGCAACGCGAGCAACGAGCAGCGAGCAACGAGCAACGTGACCAACTAAAACAACATCGGGTCAAAGTGCCACGACACTATTGGACGAATTTTCAAAATCAATAAGTAGACAAATACAATGGTTCTGATAGGGGGATCATCTCCGGTAAATGAATTAAAATTTGAAGTCTAACAGACTGGAGGTAAACTGCAACCCTATTACATAACATTCGTACCCAGCAGAGTTCATCCAAGCAGTCAAGAGGTTTAAAAACAACGGGAGGGTGCCAAGCTGCGAAAAGTCGATGCACGTGCCTCTCAAGCAAAGTACGATGATAACAACTAGTTATTCGCTCACCTATCAGATCAATGAGATAAAACAGAGCATCTGGTTCATAGTCAAGTGATCGGTCATAAACAATGGATTTGGAACACGCAGTGACAAACGTTTGGGAGGGATGGGGTTCGGTCGAATCTTCATACGACGGAATATGAAAGGTCCACATAACCGCCTTGCTTTGATCAAATTCGGTTGCTGAGTGGGTCTGGAATCCCATAGACACTCGCTGGATCACAGAGGTAACTAGTCGAGGTCTGGCATTCTGATGGATTTGCGAGTAGACTAACCACGGCTCGAAGACTCACGTGGTGTCCGAAATTGACAGTAGGATGTTATTCCAAACTGTTTATGGACTTGTAGTGACCTGGAAGTAACCCCAGAATGACTGCCGTGGATCGCGTAATGTTTTTCCCGGAATACCTATGCACTTCGTACATAGGATCTTAAGGATCGTCGTGTGCAGTCCGCCTGTCGCATGCAGTGACGTTTATTTGTTCGTATTTTTGTTGGCCCATGCGCGACAACCGCGTCATGCACATTTCTGGCTTGTTCGCGCACCAACGGTTAATACTAGTGGCTGCTCCACCCGATTGACTTCGGATATCAACAACGTCTCAGAATACAGGATGAGTTCACACTAGGGGTTATTCAAAACTTGTACCACCCAAGCTATGTAGACCGTCTAAGTATGCATTCACACTAGTGGCTGCTCCAACCTGATCCACTCAAGCTATGAATAACGCCTGCATATGCTGTGTACGTTCACACCGGTAGCCGCTCCTCTCGTTTGACTTAGTTTATGATGAGCGTCTGAGTATGCAATATATGTTCACACTAGTAGCTGCTCCTTCCGAACCACTTTTACCATGAACAAGTTGGAAAACAAACACATGCGGGATGTGATGAAAAACTGGTATTTGGAACGTTTGGGGTACTCGGTAATCATAATCTTTGATTCCGCTGATCGTCGTATTGATTGGAACATTCTTCTGCACCGCGATAGGGAATTGGCCTTCTAAACATCACAGTGTGACTGGCTGAGACGTATACTTCCGGGTGATCGGCAGGCAGCTCAATTTCATCTGCTTCCGCATACTGCTCCGCATGAACGCCATGCGACCTTAATCTAGTTAGAAACAATGGGAGAGAGTGAACAGAATTCACTTCTCATGATTGTCGATGGTAGAGTGTGACATGCTACCCCTTTCTTACGCCATCCCATATACACCGAAGATGGAAACAACCACAGCGTCATTTCCAACCATTTCATCGATCGGTATCCACCTGAAATCTTGCAAGCAAAAGGAAATAGTATGAGTATAGTATACATAAGGAAGCTGGAAATGTTGTCATACATGGTTCCCCATCAGATGTGCTAGTGTTCTTGTTGAAATGCACAGCCAACACTGTGTGGTTGTAAATTTCCATTTCGGCCATATCCTTGAAACGCCGCAAAATGAATCACTCTCAGGCTATGGGGTGACGTATTTCATCTCGAAAATTGCAACGGTTGCATTTATAAGACCCGAAAAGATGAGCTAGTGCCAATAACGGATCATTTTCGCGATAATGGTGAAAACATTTTTCTCACCAAACTGATACCTTTGGGACTTGTTCGACGTATTCCAACTTTTTCATTAACGCCGTTTATTTGCAATTGACATGCTGCATGTACTATGCCTGAAATTCCGATTGTGAGGTTTCCAAAAATGTTTAAAAATCGGGGATTCGCGCCAAAGTGGCCTTTTTGCTTTTTGAACGACCTTCAAGCTGAATTCACCTGAACGGATAGTTGCCGAAATTGGACCTTTGCTTTCAAACTGAGGCAGTCGTACAGGACTTTGCGAAACGCTACTAGATACTGAGATTTCAGCTCATTAAAACCATCAGGTACAGATTATGTGGAGGACATTTAACAATATCAAAGAAGAATGTAATAAGTACGCAGTAACGGATGCAAGTGCAAAAGAAGTTGGCACGCCCTACGTGTGGAATCCTGGTGGGAAGCTGATCACGAGGGAACATTTCGTGCAGCGAGCAATGAAGTAAATGCAGATCTATAACCGTCAACAGCCTACTGCAACAACCCATCAACTCCTCACTTGTTCTCGCTCCTGATTTACTAGAATCGCAGAGAGCGACTGGTCAACTTCACAACGGTAAGGCTGCAGGTGAAGATGGATTGTCAAATGAGATCCTGAATAATGGCGGCCCAGCAATAAAACGTGCACAGCTCCAACTGGTTCACTCCATCTGGGAGCACGATGTGACTTCGCAAAATTTCAAAGATTCTCTAATAGTACCTCTGTTTAAAGTTAAGGGTAGGAAGCAATGCCTCGACAGCTATCTGGGCATCAGTCTACTGAGCTGTGCAGGCAAGGTGCTTGCCAAAATCCTACTGAACCGGCTGGATACGGATGTCTTGGAGGCCAATGTTCCTGAGGAGTGAAGCGGATTCCGGGAGGGTCGGAGTACGATCGACCTGGTGTTCGCTGCTCGACAGCTTCAGGAGAAGTGGGGGAAACGGAACCAGCCCCTGTGTGCCATTTTCGTAGACGTCACCAAGGCGTTCGATATCGTGAGCCGCGAGGCGCTGTGGACGGTGCTTGGTAAGTTTGGATATCCAGGTAAGTTCGTCAATTTGAATAGATTGTTGCATGTGAGCATGAGAGCGGAGGCACAATCGTGTGGATCTACCTCTGATGATTTTCACACTGTCACTGGCGTGAAGCAGGGTTGTGTCCTGGCTCCATCCCCATTTAGTTTATATTTGACTGCCATGCTACCAGTTGCTTTTCAGGACTCTGAGGGCGACGGTGTTGAGGCAGAGTACCGGACGGATGGGCGCCTACTGAATATTTGGCGTTCCAACGCACCAACCCGGTTATATACCTCAACGATGCTCGTGCTTCTGTTTGCACATGACAGCTCGCTGTTCGCACAGCGATTGGCCACGGCTTCCGCGACCGTGGCATCGAAGTTTAGACTAGATACCAACAGAGGTAACACATTTTCTTTCTTTCAGCTTTCTCCGGTCGGAGATGCTGTCTGTGCACCTTCACCTCAAATCCGCGTCAATGGAGATGTTGTTGACAGCTGCACAGATTTCTGCTGCTTGGGCAGCAATCTGTCCAATGATCTGTCCGTGGACCGCGAGTTGAGGGCTCGTGTGGTAAAGGCCAGTACTGCTTTCGGACGTCTTGGATGCCGTGTTTGGAAGAACGACAGCCTGGAGCCGAGCACTAAGCTCTTTGCCTACTGCTCAATGGTGCTGTTTATACTACTGTACAGAAGTGAGTCGTGGACATTGTATCAGCGGAACGTGCCTTATTTGAGCCGCTTTCATTTGCAATGTATGAGACCCATGTTGAGTATTCGGTGGTGGGATATGGTTCCGAACACTGAGGTACTGCGGCCAGCGAACATGAACGGGATGGAAGCCCTGCCGACTTTGAATCAGCTTCGTTGGCTGGGTCACGTCCGTCTGGTGGGCAATGACCGTATTCCGAAGCAGGTGCTGTATGGACAAATGAGATCGGGTAAGCGAAGTCCTGGCGGTCAAAAGTGGAGATACCAGAATGCTATGCTGGTGAGTCTTTCACGTTGTAAAATTGACTTTAGTTGTTGGAAAGACTTAGCGTTGAACCGGAAAGCCTGGAGAAGTACAATTCGGAGGGACGTCAGTGACGTTAACGAGCAGTTGTTACGCGGCCGAGAACGAAAGCGCGCGGTAAGCAACGAAACCATCGGTGCCACAGATCGTGGTGACATGACTGTATGGCTTTGCGGTGTGTGCGGCCGCGAATGCGTTGGCCGTTTGTGATTAGTAGGTCACCAGCGTACTCATAGTGCACTGTCGGCGAAGAGGCAACGAGCACGTTAGGATCAGGTATGTCATATCAGTGCGTCCATTCTACTTATTGCATCCACCAAGGCCATGGTCGTTTGACGACCAATTCACTCTTCTTTCCAGAAACTTGAGTGTCTGGAGTCTTTTACCCATTCTTTCCTTGGGCTCTGTTGGTGTGTTGAGTGATGAATCGTTTGCCTCATCTTTTCATTTTCCAGCCTTGAATTTTGTTTTTCAATTTTATCCTTTTTGAACTGCAGTAACATGCACTGGTATACTGAAATATTTCTTGTATTACATTTTATACATCCTTCTTATTAGTATAGATCTTGTCATTGCAGTCTTTCTGTGTGTTTACTTCCTGAGAGGTGAGGATTTCCTTTTCATGCTGGCCATCCGGTTGGCCAACCAGCATTGGCCGGCTGGACGCAAGGGCTTCACTCACACACCTGCCGGTCTTATGCCCTTAGGCTTACGTCGGATACGTGGTGTGTGAGTGGAGCCACAAGTGGTTCGGCGCAAGCCACTTGGGATGATGGTTTAAACCGCAGACGTCCTTTGTCTTCGGTCACTGTGACCGGTTAATCCGTTTCGGATGCCGCCAATCATGAAGGTAGGATAAATGGACGGAGCAATTATAAGTGTCTAAGCATGGAGAACAGTTTGGCATACTTTAAGTCAACTGGGCGGGGCAGCTATTTAGGTGAACAAATGCGGCATAATTAAGCGTTGATCACAGCTCGAGTCAACTGCATGGAGCAGCTACCAATCTCATAGCAAGACATATGAACCGGAATAACCAACGCGTGCAACACTGTCGACCTACGTTATATGATTAACAACAGTTTCGTATGAGGCAAGGTGAACAGCAGTGTGTCGGTCATGTTTCCAGGAATTTATTTTCGCAGAATGACCTCCTGAAGATGTGACTGGAACTGCTATCTGTTTGATTCAGATATTGCATGAAAAGGCTTCTCAGTAAAGGACCGGAGATTTTCCGTATTCTTCGGGTGCATCATGGTGTTCTTAGGATCTACAAAATTTCTGAATGATTGGTCGTCCAGTGCTCGTAATGAACAATTTCATCCAAAGATCTGTGGGCTCTCCATTCGTCCATGATTACTGTGGTGGTCGGCTGAAAACGAAAGAATAAAATAACACAATCGGCTTACTCGAACATGTCTTCGGATGAGTAATGATAAGCTGACTGTATTTCGTCTGTTCCCAGGGCAGACCACCATAAACGCTGTGAGTGCTATGCTGTTCTTGAAGGCCCATTGTAGCGAAATTGTGAGTGTTTCCTCTAGCATAAAACGCTTATTTCCGAATGTGCAATCTTTTTGAACGGAATAGTGTCGCTTACACGGTTCATATTTTCGCTGATGGTTGCTTGATCAACTAGTGACCTAAATCCAGTTTTGAAAAATGCAGAACGGTTGGAAGAAATTGCCTTGCGACAGAATCCATGGCATCACATTGAGATGTTGAGCCCACTGCAGTTACTAGGACAGCCCCATCGTCGCACACACCCGTCCATATGCCTCGCTTAAGATCCACAGCTGTCAGACCAAGGACCATTGGTATGGCCTGATTTCAATGAAAGTTCAGCGCCGGGCGAGTACAGTACCCGAAGGAGATAAATTCTCCGGAGTGTTCGCACTTCATGTTTAGAATACGGACTTGCAGCCATGGTGGTAAGTGTGTGTGTGGTGATGGGGCTGTCGTCATAACTGCAGTCGAAAGGCAACTTCTTTTAATTGTTCCGTATTTTTCAGAACTACATTTAGGTCACGAGGTTTGCAAACAGAAGGGCTGTCTCGGAGCCGATCAGCGGAAGCCGGCAGTAGATTATGTAGTATCTTAAATGTTTTGCTTCCACACTAGTAGCTGCTCCACCCACTTCACTTAAGCTATGATCAACGTTGATAAGAAGAACACGGGAGAAATCAGAATAAACGTGTATTTGGACCGTTGCGGACAAGTCATAACGATCTCCTCCAATTCTGGCCAAAAATGCGATGAGATACTGGCAGTCGTCAGTGAAATCTGCAGCCGATCAAAACATGGGCCAACAGTCATCGGATTCATGAGCGTACATGATACGAAGATCGAAGGGTTGTAGCTTAAATGGTAAAAATGAGAATCAGTGTTGTCGTCGGATAACTAAAGAGCATCAAAGTTAGTCATTATCTCCCAGAAAGGCTAGCATTGACTCACATGCACATGACAAGCTACATTCAAGCATAGTCAGTGAGCAATAAACAAAACAATATGCACGTTGTTACTGATATAGTGGGATGTGTTGCCCATGTTTACTCTACACAGTAGATAAAAACAATCACGTGATGACGTAGACCGTTCTCCATTGGAAATACTATCAGAGGAACACGCTGAATATATAATTCAGATGTACAACTAGCCAACAAACGTGGCGGTACGGTTTTCATCGGGAATCACTGTGATATTTCTTGCGCAATGCAATGCAAACGCAACGTGGCCGAAAATTAGGAATTCAGTTATACCTCTCAAACCACGCATAATTGAATATTTCTGCGGAATGGGAGCATGAATTTCAGCACGAAAATTTCGACGGAAGCATTTTCAGAACGTAAAGCCGATTGAGAAAGTCAACGTGATGCTTTTATCAACAGAGTTGGCGGCACTCTTTTCTCAACAAGAGCGCAAACATGAACCATTTTCAGGTATAGCTGATTTTTCTCATTGCAACACTACCACTATACCTGATGAAATCTATATACCTGTCTCACAATATGCATTTTAGTATTTCATTAAAAAATGGAAAATCTCTTTTCGCCCCTACAAGGCCGTTTCCATCTCGTTTCGGCCTTGAAGCACTATACCGGTCAACTACACATGTATCCAAACTGATCCCACGGCGGACATACTGCCATAGGCATCTTCTACGCGTTCGCTGAACACGCAGAAATGAACAACCAAAAGATGAGTACCGCGATAAGATTATGTGCTCCATATAGAAAATTGACAGTGTCCAAGAAGTAACAGCAATTAGCGACCATTCTCATTGCAGTTGAAGGCATTTTCAAATCCATCATCCTTTGCGCGAAATGCGAATTGAACAAAGCCTGAGAAACAAATACCACAAACATGAGCGGGTTATAGGGCATGGAAAGAAAAGGCAATGGAGAGTAACAAAAACTTTAAACTAAAATCTCGTGACGGAACATTTTCTAAGAAAGGGAGCTGACATGTGAAGTTATACCACCAATCAACAAGATTTGCAACAGACAAGGTTTCAATACTTCATAAATCCACCATACGTGGCACTCACATTTGGACCATGACTGTGACAAATGTCTATTTCACGTCAATGATTTTGCATTGAGTGTTGTCAACATGTTAATTCAAAACACGAATCAACAAGGCTTGTAACAGACGGGGCTCCTCTATGTTGAAATCTGAGGTGCATTTTACCTGGTAAATGTACAGCCGGTGGTGGTGGTATTCTCAGGGAACTTCGCGCTTCATTCTGATATAGTCATTTATGGTTATCCAAATCTCCTAGGTCAACCGGGATAAAAGATGTATAACGCAAATTCAGCGGCGCTTTTTTATGGTGGGCCAACTTAAACCGACCTCAACCATGAATCCACGTTAAAAACGTACCTGTTAGTATTTTCTTTTGGCCTACTCATCCGGGCTTTTGGCGTCCTCCAGCTCCGGATCGTTCTTTTAACCAGACAACCCTCCTGGATCTATAGATTCCTACCTGTTTACGATTAGTTTCTGAGTATCAGCGTTTTGATCTCTCACACTCTTTGTCTTTGGTTCCTTGGAACCACCTCATGGGGAACGAGTGGCTTCAATAACGTGATGAGCAGCTCCAGATCGGCGGCCGTGAGGGACTCGGGTTTCTCTAATGAAATAATTTCATTCTTCAAACACAAACACAAACAGTGCTGACGCCAGGTCGTAGACGTTCCCGGCGCATTCGACGATATATGGTGGAACTCATGATGCTTTAAAAGTGTATTAATCAGACGGCTTCAGGAGGCATGAAATTCAAGAAATCAAACACCTAGGGGAAAATTAGTCTTTGGGTCAGTCTTTAGCATGTCTTCACTGAATAATAAAAATAGGTCATATCACGCATACATTACTATCTAAGATTGTCCGTAAAACATCTCAAAAACAATAATGTGCAAATTGACCAAACCAGAGGCACGTGACACTCAACTAACCTAGAGCTATCGAACTAGCGTGGAAGAACAAACTTTACACTCAAATGACAACCAACTATTCCGTAGTCACGCAAATATGTTGCAACAAAAAACACCACTTTTAGATTACTCGTAATCATTATTCAACCACAAAATTAGTCCCACGATAACGTGCCATTCACCGAAGTTTCTCATTTTTGGTTGGCCAATGGAGTAAAAAAGATCGGCCAGCGCCTGGCCTACTCTTGATCAACTTGGCCGAGTCGGCCAAGTGTCTACTGGCGTATTACATACAGTACAGCAAGCAGGCCGGAGTTATCTCAAGGTCACTACACAGTGATCATTGTTTGTCTACGCGTTTCCCTAAGATGGCTAGGTTGTTACATTCTAGCAGGATACCAATTTCGTGGCTGTGCTGGTTTTACTAAATGTTCTCCATTTGAGATATTTAACTTGTTCATACGTCTATCCCGGCCTCATAAATGTTCATTTTGGTCCGTTTCACCTACTTAGACCTGTCTTTCCAAATGCCGTTTAATGTCTTGCTCAAGCTACTAGTTTTCATACGTTTTTCAAACTGGAGCTGATGGGCTTCTCCAGAAGAATAGACTGGAATGCATTTCAACTCCAAGTCCTAATGTATTGGTGGTATTCCGTCCGCCAAGTTGCTACTTTTAGCCCTAGCTAAATTTTGTAACAGGAACCGTCCTGAAAAATCGAACACCTTAATTTTTGTCATGATAATTTGGCTACTTGTGTTTCCCTAGTGCAACGAACTTGTGTGTGGTGCTCCTCTCACATGGTCTAAGTCCACCATTCTCTCAACCTTTTCTCTCTAGCGATTATTGCGCAAGGACCACCTATTCGGCCGAAGCCATTCGAATGG
>LUCH01017688.1:0-28056 GCA_013368495.1 Paragonimus heterotremus
GAATCCAGCCGAAGCCCTGACTTTTCACAGTTGGGTCTCATCTAAATTCATAAATCTGCCAAACTACTTATAAGCAAAACTCATTTTATTCAAAGTTATTAGAATGTTGGTTAATTTGGGATATACCTGGAGAGGGTAAAACATCTGAAGCGTGTGTCACTTTACCGTTATCATGTTCCACTACTTAATCTAATGGCCATGAAACTTCGTCAGTGGGTTCATTATGGGCGTTCGCGTTTGATCGATCTCATAAGTGGTACCGAACTAAGTAAGTGCAATCAGTGTAAGGGGCGAGGGGCGTAGACGTCGTAAGAGGCTTGTCGAATCTAGGGCGTCTTACTTACACTGGCAGCTTATTTGTTTAGTTGCCGGGTGTAAACAGTTCAACGTTGAATTTTTGGGTTTGGATATAATTATTTTTAGCATTTGTTTTCATTATTCTTCCATTGCCAAATGGTTAGAACTGTTTCCTTTTGTTCGGGGTTGCGTATCACTTTATCACCGGTTTGTCTATACTAGTAACAACGTTAAACATTCTTGAATTACCTGAGTTAAGTATGGTGTTTTATGAAAGTAGACGATTTGGTTATAGTGTTCAATGTCTTATTTCTAATACAACGATTCTAAGTAGAAACTTTTCCTAGTGGCCAATGCATTACTTAAGCGCTTGGTCTTGAATCCTAATCTCTCGCAGTTCGTCAACTTACCGTAGGACCCATAGTCTGTCTTGCAATTTCAGTTCCATTGATACCAACAGAGTTCGAATTTACCTCCACATTTAACTCTCTGGGAACACTCCCACTTCTGTCTACGGTCCAGTTGCTCGAGGTCCACGCTTCTTGCGGGGATGGTGCTAGATCACATTTGGTAAAGCCAAGTCGACCACCATTTACTTGTCCCCAGCTAACCAGTAGGATGGTCTGTCCAGAATTGTTCCGGTTTGTTGTTGTTTGAACTACCGCAGCTACAGCATGACGGTAACCAAGTCCCAAGGCCATACAAGGACCCTGAAGACTAACCTTAGTTGGATGCAGACAGTCAGCACGCTTTCTTGTCGGTCTTCCTAACTGGCCGAATTCATTTGATCCGAAGGTAAAGAGGTCCCCTGTGACTAGAATACAAATGACAATATTAGCAGTAGAGATGCTGATGATGTCATAAGACTTAGTAGCAATCGATAGCTGTTAATCAGTGAACGACAGCTGTTTGTATTTATTAGAAAACCGTTATAAAAGCGCTGGAAAAAAGCCAAACTTTAAGCTTGAAGTAGATGGAAAAATGGGATCACAATAGACGTATAGTTTGTGTATGCTCCCAAGTCATCAACATCAGTGTACTTAGGCAGTGAAATAGATGACATCTTACAACAGAGTGCAAGACAAAGTGCTCAAGATGGCTTTATAGTGACTTTTGTTGCTTCGCGTCAACAACTGCGGTTACTTCACGGAAAACTCTGGCAAACAACGTAAACCTTTACCTTATATAACCAGATCAGTCACTATCTAAAGCGGTGTCTAGATCCATCGAACTAAAAAACGAGCCGAATCTATGGTAGCTAACCTACTGGTAACTTTCCTTACTTTGCTGTATTGAGTCATTACTTCGACACCTCAACATTTCTTCAGCATTTTTTAATCACACTTTTTGTACAATCTAGTGAATTTCTATTCTCTTAGGCCATTTCACGTCTATATTGCCAACAGCGGCTGCCTACATCGCAGTATCTACTGGTCGAACTCATGACTGCTATGAATGTGTGACTGGATAACCTTGACAGTTTTATGACGTTTAACATTGTAGACGGTGGTGAAGTATTCCTTATAGATGGTCTAACCAAGTTCCTCTACAACTCTTCAAATAATGAAGGGATAAACTAATTCGACGTCCACCCTCAGTTGTGTGCTTTCTAACCGCTGTGTTTCACATTCGTTAGTTGTAATCAGTGCGTGCGTTTAAACACAAGTACTGTCGGTCAGACTTTACGGACAGTTCCAATCCTCAGCTACGGACTTCACGGTTTTTATCCTTCAAACCACGCTATCCTCAAAATTGCTTCACATATGTGCTCCTAAATCTTTCGACGGATGCCTCGTTGTCATCGAAGGTTATCTGTGTTGGCAAACCCTGGGTGCTTCTGGAAACCGGACAAACCATTATGGATATGCTTGCCGGCTGGTTTATTGTAATACATTATGATCACACAAATCAGCAATGACAAATCACGTCTTCCTAGCCGTTTGAACCACTGGGCTCAAGCCAATGAGCATGGAATCGTCGGAAGAAAACAAGGTAGTTGCTGGGACAGGCAACTTGTTGGTGACTGGGCTCACCTCCAGCTACAACCTAATCTTCACGTTATGGTTGGGGATCCCCGTAGCAGTTGCCTTTGAACTCGGAGAAACTGTTAAGTAGAGTACACAACCGTTGATAACGTGCCACATCCGAGGACTGATCTCTCACTGAGATAACCCATTTATTAATTCATCATAATAACTCATTTCTTATTGGTGCTTAGTGTGATTTTTAATCACGTTAAAGTCCAACGATCATGTTGATTATAAAGAAAGTATGGACACTATTTTGTTCGACAGTATTTTTAACAATATTGGGGCTGTTTTTTTGTTTTTTACTTCCAGATTTTGAACACTATCAGTTTTCATTCAATACCCTGTTAACATAGCGTTTCAGAAGCCTCTGAGTAAGGAAGCATTGAATGCTGCGCGAAGCACAATTCTCCAAGAACTTCTTATGCTGATATCAGAAGTTCTGTACGCAATGTGATGTAAGTAAAACTTAAACTCACTTTTCTCAACGAAGCGGACAAGTTCACACTCCGTGAACACGTTGTTATTTTTGTTGCTTAACCACCACGAAGTTTTATGTAACTGTTGGTGATCTCAGTATGTAATTCACAGTATGGTGAAGGTAAAAGTCAGGTGTGCCAATTAATTCTTTGATCAGTTGCACCCAAGTCTCGGACATTCCGAAATGCGTGCTGATGAACAGGCAGGCTGCTCATACGACCATCCCACTAGTTGTGAGTCATTTAGCGGAGTGGACGTTGGCCAGGTACAACGAATCTAATTATATCTTCCGTAAAATATCAAGCCTTTCAAACCATAGCGTGAAACGAGAAATATCCTATCTTTCACAGACAACCAGGTATCACTATGATGTCACAGATGATGCAGGTAAGCGAAAGCAGCAATTTCCCCCTGCTATTTTGAATGTTATCACATCAGCAACTTGAACACAATAGATACCAGACTAGTGCCTCTGTGGTCGTTAAAGAGATTTTAACTTCCTTTTGTGAAGTTGGAAATAACCAGCAATAAGCACCAATCATGAGGTGCAGCATCATTTTCCTGGAACGATCACGATAGTAATATTCGGACAGCTCACGGACTTTACAAACTTGGGGAAAGTGGATGAGCTACGGTTTTTCCATTCTGTTTCTGAATTTTAACAGTGGAAGGCCACTAGCTAGACATGTTCATCCATTCCTATTTATTCACAACCAGTATAACTTGTCATTGTAACTACTCTGATGAGCAGGCGATTAGCCTCAATGGACAAGAAAACCTTATTAGGATATTCATTGCTTGGTTTGGTTGTTGATATATGTGACTAAATTTTTATGACTGATTCATATATGTCCTATATAATCAAGTTACACATATGTGTGCGGTCAAACTGTACTGAAGGCCATGTCATATAAACAGCGAAATTGTTGAGGGGAATCGGGCATTTCATAATGAATGCTCTACACAAACAACGGACTTTAGTCTACAACCAGTCTCTTGTCAAAGCACTTTTCAGTTTGACTAGCAAATTGAGGATCCCCAATCGAAGTGGATCGATACTGCAACTTGGCCATTGATATTTAACCAAGTTCTCGTTGTAAAAAAGAGTGTATTGCCGTGTCTTCTTGTCAAAAACATGTTAACTTCGTACTCTTTTGCCTCAGTAAACATGACAAAAAAAACGTTGTAACGATGCATTCTGATTTCCTTGCGTGTTTGCCAGTTCATTGGAGTCGGCTACTGGGAACAATCCCTGAAACATTTCTAGTCGTTTGTTGTTGAATTGCTTGTAAACATCTGATTTCTGCTTTAGGATGACAAGCTGTTAGCAATTAAAGGTTTCCAGTTTATCCATTCCGAAACTTTTCGTCACCATACACAATAATCGTAAAATTATAAATTTAAACCCACTTTAAACTTCTACGGATATGGTGCTAGTTCGGCAAGAATACCCCATTCAGCCTTCTCTCTCTCACACAAAGACGGCCATTTTATAGATTAATTGCAATGTTTTCAGTATATTTGTACGCTCAGGTTTGTTCTGTGAATCAGAGACGAAACTCGCTTGTGCGGAAGATTTATCCGACCATCGTTGTATTTGCTACATAACCCACATCAAATGGGCTGACTTTATAAGCAGCACGGCGGTCCGTCGATGCGTGTAATGGAAACGTGTAGGTTTAATACCGATAACCGAGATAGTGGCAATTCACCGTCTTCGCCCGTTTGATCATGTGGTGTCTGCCAGTAGATCATCTGCTTCATTACACATGGTACAGTGTGGCCTGTGGTAATTGGCTTGAGTCGCCAGACGGTTAGATGATGACCCGGTTACGGGCTAAGAATGCCCTGACCATTCCGCCGGTAGGTGGCCTCATCCTAGTTGGGGAGTTCACGAACATCTACACTACTGACTGTCAACGTTTCCCTTCATGGCACTGTATCGTACTCAATGTTTAACATGTATCTCTTTTTTAACTTTCCTCAATTTCCATGTTTTTCCCCGTTTCTTTTTCTGTGCTTTCGTTTTCTGTATTTTTTCCCACTTATCTATTACTCGGGTATCTCATGGACAGTTATCGTGACTAAGGTCCGCCCGAGTCCTAATACCTCACAGGTAAAGCCCAATACTAGAAGCAATGGTGGTACTGATAATTTTGCAAATCAGCGTAAATTTTTCCTTTAGTGCACACCGCGTAGTTCTTTTCCACACTACAACTTTGCTCTTATTTTTTTTAGTACTGGTAGTTCCGCTGGGTTCTGATTGGTTGAGTGGGTGTTTATCTCGTTCAAACAAAGCTCTGGGACATCCGTTTTGTTGAGATTTTACTTTATGTGATATTCATTTCACAGTGATATACAACGTTTGTTAGTATGCTAAGTAACAGTTCATTTCACTGACGGTTTATACCCATTTGTAGAACTGTAGGTACGTTTGCTTTGACTAACTATGTCAAGCTTTCATCCCGTTCATTCTCAAGTGGAAACGTAATTCGATGACGGTCAAACGGCTATTTTGTCAAAATTAATCTGCATTCCGGTGAAGCAATCTGGAGCTACTAATGTAAGTTTTGGTGGACAGATTGTGTAAAACTTCACTCCTTGTTCAGTTTAACCATATCAGTATTTGCGATGTGACTGCAGAACTGCAGTAACTGTTTACTTGGGTTTCGAAACAAAATTACTACCTGTGTGAAAATGTGTGACCAGACCACGTTTGGAGAGTCGCTGTTTGCAGAAAGAATTTCCAGCTATATTCGATCGGTGAATGAAATCATCGAAATTTCCACCAACTAAAATGCGCATTCGTTTGATACAATATGTTGTTTGACAACGCAAATACCGAACTCACCAGTAAGCACGGCGGACAGGTCAGCATTTGCATACAACCGTTGAATCTCATTCCGACTGTCCCACCCGGTTAGTTTTTGAGGTCGAACCAGCGCTTGTTGTGCAGTTTCCACACCTAACTGGTCATGGTCATTGTTACCGCATGCGAATAACGTATTCTTGTCTGAATTGAAAACCGTGAAGAAACCATGATTGAGAAATTATTCAACAGTCCATGATTACTATCGTATACAGAGATGTTTTGCCGATTGTGATGAGCTAGCTGTTTGATAAATGAACAAAACGGAAACATCTAATGGAATAGGCTGTCAAAACTATGATTTTTGATCAATATCACAGACGAGTTTCGTAGTATTTCTTTTGTGTTATTACAAAAAGGCGACAGTTTGATAAATACCTCATTTAATGGTCAACAGCAATTAGTGGTTGTTCTGTCCATCGAATACAATGAGAAGTATGACCTAAAACTCATTCAGAGTTTAGCACAGTTTCCACATTCGAGATAAAATTCTGAAAAATCGGACAAAATGTACAGCTGAGTGGATTGCATTGAAATTCGATCAATAACTTTTGTAACATCGTATTATGTGCAGTTTCATATGTAGCAGTTTTTCATTGCATTGATAAACGATCGGCTGCAGTTAGAAAGTATGGTCTAAAAACAGCATCTATATTCTTGTTTATATGTCGTGAATAGTGACGAGATCGTTGTTAGGCCTCATGTTCAAATCTGGATGATAGAAACAGTTTTTGTTAACAAAATTCACCTCACACATTGAAATGAAATAAAACGATAAATTTTTCGATCTCAGCCATAAAACAGGAGCATAACACCGTCCTTGTGCAGTATAAAATTTTAAATAGGAAACTGAGGAAGTCAGAAAATTGAATTTTGGTATTCTGAAAAGGTTATTTAACTTTCGTCTTGTATTCTGGAAGTTTGATTCCCAAACAGCACCTATGGTGTTTCCCCGAAATTATAGAACAGCCCGGAAATCAGAACAGCCTTTGCTACGACTTTGTTTTCAGAAACAATCAGCTGACTTCCCAGTATTGTGGATGTCTTGACGCTGAGTACGTCTCGTTATTTTTTCCAAATGTATCATAACTTACTTTAAGAACATGAAGTGTTTTCATTTTGAGAGAATAATTTGTTTACTACACTCTTTTATTTGCGACAGCTTGACATTTATGGTTCGGTAAACAAACGGTCAGTTGACAATTAATGATTACTCATGGCTTCTTAAGGCTACCTTGGCTTTGGTTAGAAAAACTAACGCAGACGTAATGTAACTGACATGTTCTTTAGAACACAAGAAAGAGGCTGATGGCGAGTGTTTAACAAAGCTTCAAAAACCGTGAACAATTTCACCCGGATGGTTGGCTTCACCGATTGCCAGACATTTAGTTCACGCTAAATGCAGCCAAAGTAGTTAAGTAGTTCTGTGTGATTATAACGTGCTGATTTTGTTTTCCTTTTTTGTGGGGCAGCCAGCATATTCCATATACCTGTTTCCTCACTGTTGATAGTGTTATCAGTAGGTGGTCCTGACTAGATTGGGTTCATCTTCCTAGCTGAGACTTTTTGAATAGTAGAATCAACTGGTGGATACAGTTACAATGCTGAAAACTAATCGGGTAGACCGACATGAGTATGGCCTTTGCTTATCTGATCAGCCTGCGGAATAATTGCAGTTATTTGTATGGGACAGTAGCACCAGTGGGTCAGCATCGAAGAGGTAAGAGAGCGAGTGTTTGGCATTCATTGTCAACCAAGTTCTCTTGTTCATTCACTACAGTTGCACATACTTGGATGGTTGGGCCATCTACTAAAGATGTCAGATAGTCGTCTGCCACACCCGGCACTTGTGGCCGATGCTGTGACCGACTGGCGTAAGGTACGAGGTGGACAGACGATGATCTGGAGTAGAGAAATGGAATCGTTCACGAAGGGGCTGGCCACTATAGGTCGGGTTCATCTCCCGGGATGGAGATCTCGCGAATCACGTAGTTGGTAGCTTAAGACATTAAGTGAGATGGCAGCTAATCAAGGTGAATCGAGCGTGAATGTTGTCGTTGTTCTGCCGAGTTATCTGTGAAGTGAATGTACTTAATGACGCGGTGTAGTGAAAGCCGTAAGGAGGCTGTCTTGCTGATGACGTTTTCATTTCACTTGTAGCTTTGTTGTTTATTTGCAACGTGTAGGCAACTTGGTGTTGAATGTTCGAATACAGACATAGCTACTTTTTTTATTTAGGTGCCCTCTCCGTCACCTTCTCTATTTTCTCTTTCTCCGTAAAGGGTTTGCTTTTTTTTCGTGGTAGTGACACTTAAGCGTCAGTGTGAACCACTGATGTATTGCTGTCTATGATGATGATGAAGTTGCTAAGATATCTAGAATATTCTCATAAAAAGGACACGGTGTATATTTACAAACAGGTTGAGCTCTTTTCTCAATAGTTATTCGGTTTGTACATCTCCTGATTTGAAAGGCTACTACAATTTACATATTGAGTAACTGATAAGCGATTACAATTTTCGTGCCCCGATTACCTAATTAGAACTGCTGTACGGACGATCCAGCTGTCTCTTGAACTTTCCTATTAAAGGGCAGTTGCATAACGCAGACCTCAACCCAAGCGACAATTGAGATTTACGTTTTCTAAAGCTTTAATAGTTGTCTCCCCTTCCTTCCTGTGAGGCTATTTATAGCTCACCTCTTAGCCTGGGATGATGAAGAGAGTGTTGGACAGAAATTGGTCGGTGTGTGACGTACCTAATCCTAATCACCATGACAGAAATACACCATTGGTTATCACTGATGCTTAACCGTCATAAAACCATGAGGGAAAAAGTCAACTCTCACCAGAATGAAAAAATATCACAAGGAGAGCAAATAACTAAAAACAGCTACGTCCGTATTCAAACATACAACATCAAGGCGCCTATACACTGCAAATGAACAACCAAGTTACAAGTGAAATGAAAACGTCATCAGCAAGACAGCCTCCTTACGGCTTTCACTACACCGCGTCATTAAGTACACTCACTTCACAGACAACTCGGCAGAACAACGACAACATTCACGCTCGATTCACCTTGATTAGCTGCCATCTCACTTAATGTCTTAAGCCACTAACGAAGTGAGTCCCGAGATCTCCAGCCGGGGATACGAACCCGACCTATAGTGGCCAGCCCCTTCGTGAACGACTCCATTTCTCTACTCCAGATCATCGTCTGTCCACCTCGCACCTTACGCTAGTTGGTCGCAGTGTCGGCTATGAGTGCTTGATGTAACAGACACCTTTTGTACCTGACCTAATCATCTATGTCCGTGCAAACATAGGGTTGGAACAAAAGAGCTCGATACATTATCATTACGAAATACTCACTTCCTAACTCCACTTTTTACTCGCTGGTACCACCGGATACGAGTGATCGAACGCAACATTTCGCAGTCAACTATCCGAGGACGATTCAGGTCTTCTAACTTGAACATTCAGGTTTTGCTGTCGTAACGTAACATAACTCTTACTGTCGCCTTATATACGGGATCCGTAAGCCTCAGAGAGATGCTTTCTGTCTTTACCGATGTCCTAGTTTGACGATTACCGCCGTAGTCTCGGAGATACATGTTTTTATTTCATTTCGTTTACTGGTACCGCCACTGATGCAGCTTCCAGGGCGAACAAAGATGTCAACAGTTTCCACAACTTCATTCTTTAACACTAAATCAACGTAATTACAGTAATCTTGCACAAGCACTTTGCATTTTCAGGCTGCAGAGCGCATTCCAGAGCATTTGGTAGAACGCGGAATAGCCTCTAGCGTTATTTCTGTTCGAATGTTGTCAAAAAGCAACACCTTGTCGTTAACATGATTAATATCTGTCAGTCTTCCATCAGACGAAAGGTCCACGCTGGTATCTTGTCAGTATCGGAGACAGTCATCCATTATTTCGTCTGTGACAAAATTAAACGAAACTGTTGAAAGTGGACAGTCTTGATCTACTGTGCTCCTGGTGCTAAAGTTGTCGAAGAATTCATGGTGAACCGTAGCCTGAGATGAAGTATGGGAATGAAGTGCTGACAGTATGTTTGCATACTTTTTGAGTACACCTCTGCCAATAAAGGACACTGAAGGTGTAGAGCGATCAACTAAATGGATCACAATCTTATAGTCGAGATATTCGCCAATTGCTGGCCGGCGGTACGTATGAGGCTACTGCAGAATTTGGTGAAGAGTAAAGAATTGATCAACAGGTCATTGCCCAGCACTAAGCCCTGCCGGCTCTTCCCTAATGTTTGCCTCCCTACGTGCAGTGAGTCGGCAAAATAAAATGAATACCAGAACCCTAGTAATGACTGGAGTCAAGGTCACTCCTCTGTGGTCTGCGCAAGAGTCCGCGACTCAGTTCATGAACAAAGTAGATGGATAAAGAGTAAATAGTCAGATTAAGGTTACAGTTACTCGTTTTCGGGGTTCGGATGGGTTACTGTGGCAGGCTCTATACTCCCGATTGCCTACCCTCTGATAAAAACTTATGCGTCCGCTTAACCGCAAACGGGATGTTGAATAGTTTTCAGTACAGTTGAGATCAAAGCCCTACGGTTGCGCATAACAACCCCAACTCGAAATTGTTCCAACTGGCTCGTGAACAACCAGATTTTTAGGTACAACATAGGACTTTACTAAAAATACTTTATTAATGTTTATATTTGTCTACACAACTTACACGCAAAACATCAGCAGCATTATCGTCATAACCGCTTTAAGCTAGAACAAAAGGTATTTCGGCTGGGGTCACAGTCATTAACCAGACTTGTCACATTATACATTCAGAGCAACTTACAAACATCTCTAAAATTTAACGGACATCTAAACCCAATTTTTTCCTCTCCTAAATTGTCCCGGACAAATGAGTTAGTGTGTGGCTGGTGGAAACAAGTTGAGATGAATTAACAATGAGGTTATTCGTTGTCCATGACAACCACGGACCGATTTCATTGGGAGATTTCTTTTTGACTAACTTGAAAAGTGAATTGGAATGTCTTAAAAACGGGTAAACAGAAGTGCAAGTAAAAGTAGTCGATATAAATAATTTTTACCTGCCACTTGTCGTTAGAATAGTTGAATATTATAACGTTTTAAATCCAGAATAAAAACAATGATGGTTGAAAATCGTGACTGAACGGCGTGAACAACCTCACATTTACGTAAGTTACGAGATAACTGTGGTCCATACAATCATTCAACGATGGTAGCTTGATTACAGCTCAGCTACGCCAAATTTCGATCACAGTGATACTTGAATCCGTCGGCTACCTCATATGTGATATCACATGGTGTGTGGCCGAGACTGGTTGAAGCACACCATTCGTTTCTGTGTTTAGAAACCAAAATTGGACATTGCAGCATTCCAGGACTGTAAAAAGTTAGACACACTTCTGGCTTCAGGTAGAATTACAGATATTCCATGTTCAACGCCACTCGAGTTTCTGTCCCTGAGTGTGGAATTTGCTAGTTGACTGACGAAATGTTTCCCATTTGTCTTGAACACCACATCAATGATTTTACCAAGTAGCACACCTCGTCACCTGCTTAGAATCTTGTGTAAGCTGCTCCAGCAGCCAAGTTTGGGGCAAAAACTAGAATGAACGAGTTGATCAGTGTTTATTTCGAAAGAAAGTTAACCCAGTTAGGGTAGGTTCATCGACCCCTGGACTTGAGGTCTGTTTGACCTTAGTCAACAGATTAACTTGAACGGGCTTCTATTGGATAGCCCCACAACTCATGGGCAACTGATCTATGAATCAAACTCAACAGTTGTCCAGTTGTTTGTCCATTCACTGATGACTTCCTGGTGGTTACGTTAGTCAGCTGTTAATCAGTTGACCCGATTGCGTCGCAACATTAACCTGAACAAACCCGAGGCTAGAAATAGACGGTTCTTTACGTTCACACATAATGTGCTATGAGAACAATCCCTGTCAGTTTAGAAACAAACCTGATAACAATGCAGTCAGCTTTACTAACCATCCTTAACTTCTCTAAAGTAAATTGCACAGAAGTCATGAACTACTATCATTGATCCGGCACTCCTGAGACGCAGCATACCTATGTGGGTGGTGTATTGGTTTGATCGGCCACCCAGCAGGAACTTTCTGGAAACAGTGTTGCCAAAATAAGAGAGAAACATAAATAACGGATGAAGTATTTTATAATGTGGATGTTGGCACATCATTAACGGCGACACGCTGCCATGTCAGCCAGCGTTGTTAGTCAGCTACCTGTGCGATCGCAAAGTAGTCAACCTGATGTTTATAGACTTTACTCAACCTAAGATTCAAGATTATCACATTTAATGTTTGTGCCGTTGCCCGACTGACTGGTAATTTGATCCGACGCGATAACCAATCGGCTGATCTACGGATTGTGTGATCTGACCATCCTAAGCCAAGCTTTTTTGATGTGGCATTAAAGCAGTGAATCGCAAATTTTTAAAATGTCATCTGGTGAACGATCGCGTTCATTCCATTTCTTGGGGGCCATCTGATAGAGGTTACAATAGATCCAAACAAAACGATTGTTTTCATGTTCATCACCAACGAATCAAGTTTTTCAGCAACAAGACAAACCAAAGAACTTAAACTTTACATCCTCATTCTTCTAATAATCTCGCTGATACCTTGTCAACAATAAAACGAACGGCTCAAAATTGAGCTGTTTGAAACATATGTTCGCCGGTTGTTTTTGAGGCGAGGAGTGACTAATGTCTGCGTTTGCGTTTTATTTCGCCCTGTGGACTAGAAATTGGTTTGGTTTTGAAAAAGATATGACTAGTCTAGCAGTATTTAGCCGTCGCTGACTCCGCTAGTAGCCTACATTAGGTGAAGAGATCACGTGAAAAATACGGCCGTTCTCTAACTCGTAGTCCGGGAAAGTTTCGGATGAGCGACCACTTGGTCAGCTAATCATAATGCGCAATCTATAGTTGTGAGGTCACGCACTCTGCGTGCCATCTGAGCGTGATTGTTTTTTGTTCCTATTGTGAGTTCCCCACCCTGATGGTTAACAAATCAGTAGAAATTCCGGTCCTGCCACGAGTATGCAATACGGATAAACCCTAATAAGAGCAAAACTTGAATCTGGTGCTCACGTTCGAGGTGAACTAGCGGAAAGGTGTGTCTGAATTCGGAGTCAATAATCAGTGTTCAGTTTCCATCAATCTGAATCCCTGGATTTGCCCCGAAAAATATTTAGTGCTCAAAAACAAAATAGGTTTGATGGAGATTTCTGCGGACTGAATACAGGTTGTGCTTTAGTTCTTGAGCACACTACGTTCCCGCGGAAGGCATTTGGAATTCAAATGAACAAGTGGACCTGATACATGAAAAAGTGAGTATTTACAGTGTACGTTTGATCTGATAACTCAAGAACGTCCGTTTCTTGAGTTGACTGTCATAAGCTTTTCATTGTCATTTTGAAGTTTTTGGCCAGCATTCGGTCAGAATTTGAGGTAGCTCCAGGTTAGACAGATTCGGTATGCAAAAACAAGGTGAACACAACTGCCAACTTTTTTCCTGGAAAACAACTGCTCAGTTTATCGTCATATTTGTAATCAACTAACTTCCTCGAAACTGACCTGTGGCGAAAATTGTATGGTTTGATCCACAGGAGATGTGAGTTATTCTGTGGCCACGTAGATCTAAAGTAGACAGAATAGGGATAGCGTGTCACAGGTTTTGAATCTTTATACACCAAAACCATAAGTTAACAGTAAATCCAAATATTGTCATTTATTCAGTTAGTCATAATGGCCAAGAGTCTGGCTGGAAGGCATTGTGGCTCCTCTCTCTATCTTGTCGACCAACGAACAAAAAGAAAAAAGAGGACGGAAATAGCTAAAACAAGGCTAAGCCAAAATCGTGGAAATGTTATGAATGCAAGCAAGCTGTTGATTACATAAGTTGCCTCCCCGGACAATTTGTCTAACCATGGAAATGAATCATAACGGTTCGCCTACAGGACAGGAAACCAATTCAGTTCATTCAGCGAAGCGAAAAAGATGTTCATATTTTGGTCATAGGTTTACAGATTGTTACAGGAAGAAAAAGATCTTTAAATGTACATTTCTGTCTCTGTGTTGGTCGGCAAAATGCTGTGTTGGACGGTTTGTAGTTGTAAAGAAAAAACTGAATGGAACTAAACCGAAGCTAAATTCCATAAAGCTGCTGGCTGCAATCAGCAGCACTCACTGAACTACCATTCAGTCAAACATACGCAGTTAATAAACTGTGAAACTGATCTAGTATAACGTTTAGGAAGCTTGTAGTGCAGATTGACTCCCACGTATGTGCCGATCGGACAATATTTTGAACCTGTCAACAAATTCAGCTGACCACAGAGTTGGATGGTATGTTCCAATGTGGACAGGCTTTAACCGTGAAGCAGTTCTGTTTACAAAGTAATCTGTCTGTTCTTTTGCTCACTTTCAGCAGGGTTACCCCTCAACTATTCATCCTTATTTAGTGAGAGGAGATTTACCGGTGGATGATCTGGGTTGTGGGTCGTCTTGTAAATGGGCATTAGGTCTCTCCTGAGATGGCTGTAATTCCTTGAGAACGGACCTTATTCTGATAGTATTTCCGGAGAGAGGTTCTTCTTAAGCGCCATAATCCCTCTAGTGGCCCTTCTCTGAACACGTTCAATAAGTGCCAAATCTTTATATTAGGAGACAAGGACAAAAGGCCTGTATGTTCGTTTCTAACTGTGATCGGACTATGAAGGCAGATATAGTTGAGGACATTTCAGGGTTAAAGGCTTCTTCCCACAATGTTCGAAGTTACTTGTGCCTTCTAAACTATGGCAGTACACTTGATAGACAAATTCAAACTGTTTACCACTATAACCCCTTTGTCTCCTTTGCATGTTGACTCGAACAGCTTGGTATCGCCAAGGTGATAGTCAATATACTTTTGATGGCGGACGTGTATGACTTTATATTTATTGACATTGAGAAGTAAGTTGTATTCTATGGGACACTGAGTTAGACAGTTCAAATCGTCTCGTAATATCAGCACATCTTTCGGATACTCTAGAAGTCGTCGTAGCTTCATGTCATCGGCGTAGAACAATATTGGCGATTCGACTACAGTGGGTAGTTCAAGAACAAAAAAATCAATAACAGCGGTTCTAAGCTTGAGCCTTTTGGAACGCTGCTGTTGGTTGAGAACCACTCTGACAGCTGCCAATTTATTTGGACGGTGAATCTACGTTCCGTTAGATAACCCTTTAATCAGGTGAATAGGTGCTCATCAAGGTTAAAGCCAATCAGTTTCCGCAGTAGGACGGAAAGATCAGTTCCATCATAGACATGGGAAGAGTCGAGACAAACTACGTTTTTGGTCAAGCTTGCGAGTGCAGCCTTCTTCCAAACATCACGAACAATCGCCAAATTTGTGACGCATCAGTATCCCTTACGAAAGCTGTATTGCTCCTTTGCGATGACTTGAAGGTCTTCTACCTTAACCTGGAGAGAGATCACTGGAAGCAACGCTATTGGTCGATGGTTTACTGGGCCGTCTCTGCGCCTATCTTTGAATATAGGTGTAATTGTGAACTGGTTCCGGGCTTTCGGTAGACGGTCGGTTGATAAGGAGCGACTGAGAAGTGTTGCAATAGGTTCTACTAATTTCCTGGCTCAACTTTTCAAGACTACAGGAGATACCAAGTCTAATTCGGGTAATTTGTGCGTTAGCAGGTTCTTCAACTTGAATCTGACTTGGGATTCTGAAATTTGGAGAACTTCAAGTGATTCGTCGCCTGTGTGCTCAGAAGTCGTTTGTGGTTTGCAGTTAAACACATTTCATGTTTGTCTAGAGTACTAACCACTTTTGCATCTGTATTGGTCAATCCACTAGAGGTTTTCAGTTGTGAAATGTCAACCTTACTGTTTGTGTCTACAATGACTGCTATAAAAAGCTTAAGATTCATCTTCAGCTTTCTAGGAAGACCACGTTGAGAGTAAAAGTGGTTTTATCTGAAATGATATGATCGCTTTATATAACATAGTGAACAAACGTAAATTCAGTCTGTTCTGCATGTTAGCTGTTCCATGCTGAACGTTTCAATGTAATTGATAGTTTGATTCTGTCTCTTACACGTGTAGACCGTCTGCTAGGCCAGGAACACTTTAATACAACATGGTTGTTAACGATATCAGATAGTTCCTCAACAGTGAGTTGCCAATGACCATCTAAGCTGAGCATGGTGAAAGAAACAAGCCACTCCACCCTCCTAAGCCATTTTCATCCCTTTCAAAGTTGCTTTGCGATAAGCCTGTAAATTCGTATTTTAAGAAGTATGTTGTCTATACCAGTATAGATACCTAAATTCAGTAAACTCGCGAGCACTACGATCAAGTGGAGCTGTGAAATGCAGATTGTTTATCATGTCAACGTCTTTGGTAAGAGTGTAACTAGGATAAGACGGCGCCTTGTCCGCCCATTACTACTTATAGTCCTGGACGCGCTGAAATGGTCCAGCTTTCAAAGAAATTCTCAGCAGAAAAAGATGTTGCAGTATTGATTAGTTCATGAAGCCTAGCTCTGAGTGACTACACTCACCCATTAGCAACATTTACGCATAGCTTAAGGAAGATATATGCGTAGCTTTGTGCAAAGCGACATTGGCATCTCTGTGCGCAGAAGGCTATCTTTTAATCACACGAACCAAATAAGTGGTGTTGGGTGACATTACCTACCTGCCACACCTATTCAAGAAGGTCCCGCGGTACCCAGTCAGGAATACTTGAGGTCTGCAGGTGCTATCGCAAAATTGAAAGCCACACCACCTCCTCTACCGATTTTCCTATTACTGCGAAACATCTTCATGCTGTGGATAGACAATTCGCCATCCTACATTTCTTTACAACGGGTCCCCTTGGTACCTACTGTAAGTGGGTTTAACCGAAAACGTGGGTCATGACACTCGTCCAGTTTTTTAAAGAGTGAAATTTCGTTGGAGTAAAAACAGTACCAGCCTCATTGTCTATGATGTAAAATGCAAATGAGTCTATTCGAGGAGCTCCATGGAGTGAAAAGGACTGAATCGGTGTGTTGTAGTGTACTTTGGGACCGCTATCCCCTACTGGAATGGTGACGAGTTGTGGATATTTTTCGAAATCCCGAAATGAATTTACCATCCGCGTGAAGGTCAACTAGGGCAATATTATGAGTAATAACACTGGGGTTTGTGGTAGTATATATGTTGTCTCCACTCTGACCGCGCTGTTGCTTGACCACCACAAGGTTTGCTCAACTGTTGGTGGTCTCAGCAAATAATGATCCATAAGATAACCGTTCATCTGGCATGTGCAGTAAGTAACCCAAACATCGCAGATTATGCCAGTTGATTGTTTGATCTTATGCATGCGTGCTTCGGATGTTACGAAATACCTGCTGGTGAACGGAAGTTTTGCCCGTATGACAAGTTAGAATTGAAGCAACATATTGGGCTCTGAAAGTGCTAAACGCATTAAATACAGGCACTTCCGGGTGTACCTGAACTGACTAGATTCCAGGTAACCATTCAAACAACAACAAGAAATGAATCAAACAAGTTAAACAAGAAACCTAGTTCCAGCAGACTATTTAAAATATATTTAATGGACTGCGTATGCTACAGAATCCACTATAAATTACTAAGAATGATGCATACATGTTTGCTGCTACAAGCCGGCAACCACATACAGTTTTGACGTTTTCTTTCACTGCAAAGATTAAACGTATTACCGCATCACTGTTACATTAGGTGTTCATTCTTATTGGTTCATACGGTATTTCTTGATGGCAATGCAATAAACAACAAGATATCAATTGTTTATTTTCAATACGCACTTCGGATTGTAAACTCAAATTGTTCAAAGCTACCAGCAAATTATCGACTGCATGTTTAATCGAGCTGCTGGTCATTTAGAAATGTTGTTTGTCGACTATCATGTGGTAACTTCAGCAACCAACTTTAGACAGCCTGAACATTCGTACCTTTTGTTTATACCCTTGGGCACTAGTCTCATGTCTGATCAAAATCTTCCTCTACACATTTATATGTTTTATAAAAAATACGGTAGCTCGTTGACTGCTCAGATAAACTTCAATGGGAATACGGGAACTGCGGGTCTGTCGGTTTGATACTGGCAATCAAATTCAGTCATTTGGGTGGTGGATTAAAATCCCGGTTATTTCTTCTTTTTTGTCTGCATCTAATCCTCCACTCTTTCACTGAGTGAGATTTTTGGAATCACTAGAAATCAAGGGGAGGTGATGTTTTTTCTACAGCATTTATCATTTGCTAGTCCGGCTCAACATACTGACCTTGTGATGTCATCGTTAACGCATCAAGAAAATACCTTGCATCAATGCTGTCGCGCTCTCAATAACTTTTTTGACGTCACAGACTGTGCAAGGTTGGTATTACCAAAAATCCAGAAGAAACACCGTCAACAATAAATTACAACATGCATAACAAAGAGTTACAACAAATTTCAATATTCATCAATGCATGTTGACGTTTTGTTTGGAGGTGACCATATTATTTCAGGTGTGTATTGCTTAATAAGGAAATGCTAACCAAAATTTGTTCTAATAAAGTTAGACACATCGTGCGCTGTGGGATTGTAAAGGTCGGTAACAGCGGTGGTGGAAAATGGGTTTTGCTTTTCAACTTTTCGTTGTCTTTGGTAACATATTTCAAGGTGAAGTTTCAGTCACCTTCTTTCGAGAATAAGACATTCAAGTGGTAAATTAATTCGCCAAAATTTTGGCTCCCTAGGTTAATAACTGGTTATCCGTCGGTTATCCATCAGATTCTGGCACAGTTTGGTGCGTCTGTGTTTAGGAAATCACTGATAGATTAGACTAGCTTACATTTACTCAGAACGTAGATCATTTTTTAGCTTCGATGAACCGGTAGATTTGGGCTTAACTCCAAAGTCTGGCGTAAGCTGCTAGGTAATCAACTCTTCGCCGTCATAATCATCATCATCATCATCAACACAAAAATCTGGAGCCTAACCAGAGGGAACTGGAGCTCGGGACACCACTCACCTCAACAGTGACGTGGAATACACCGGAAACATGGGGGCGTTAATAATAGGCTAAAAAGTGATTGAAAAAGCAAACGGTTGAGCCAGAAATGGTATGAATACAGACGTGCCAGTAACTGTGACGTACTATCGTCTTAGCCAACTTCCCTAGCCAGCAATCTCAGTGATCACGAGGAACCCAGCCAGGCAGGCGACACCTACTCACCTTGTTGATTGAAACAGTCACACCTCTCAAATTTCGTGACCACGTTACTGCTTGACAACCACGCGGTTTCGCCCGGCTGCTGGTGGTCTCAGTATATAATGGCGGTAATATAAACACCCAGTTATCAAACAAAGTACGCGACCCAACCGTCACAGTCTGCACGTTGTGATTAGCTGACCAATTGATCGCTCATCAGGAGCGTTCCGAACTACAAGTTGGCAAACGGCCGTATACTTTACGCGATCACTTCACCTTATGTGAGCTGAATGGCGGATACCAGGGTGGTCAGTCACAGCAGGTAAGTTGAAGTCTTTGCCACGAACAAGTCACGTTTCCAAACCAAAGATCAAAGCGGAATGCACACAAGTATTAAACACCCCATTTTTAAGCAATAACCAAACGCCACGGTTGATGCATTTCGGCATAGACAACTCGCATCTCTGCCGTCTTCACTGATATATCTCCAGCAATATTAGAAGCTGACGCAATAGTGCCACTCAAGTGTCCATAGTCTCAAGTGGACTGCCTGCAATAAAGACAATTAAGAGAACTCATGTTAACAATTTTTGAATCGGCCACAATAATCACGATTGTTTTCTGTCTTGGCAGTTGGTGATCCGCAAAGATCGGATTGAGTGGAGGAGTTTCACAAATGCTGTCGTTTTTTGTTCCCTCAAGCTAAATGGGAGTACTGAACTACAGAAGTGAAAGTCGTTAGTTGGTTGTTTCACAAATGTAGCTCTTCCTTTCGTTACAGCTCGGCTGGCTGTTTAGTTATTCTCTTTCTGTTTTCTTAATCTTTTTTGTATTCATACTGGTTTATTGCCTAGCAATTTTGTGGACCCTTGTCGAGACAAACAGCAGCCTGGACCGTTGTACACAGAAGTACGGATCAAGGCTGAAATCATTGCGTTAATGATATAACAGAGAACGTTAACGGTGATATTTATGATCACTTGTATCAACTGGTGAACAGCGACTGTCATCATCATCACGGACATTAATACATCAGTAATTCCCACTTAAGTTTAACCGTCACACAACCATGTAAAAAGAAAATTCAGTACAGGAAGTGAGAAGAGAAAACAGGGAGAGAGTAAGGGATCTATCGTTTGAACAATGCTACCTTTATGTTCAGACATTCAACCTCAAGGTGTTGTAAGGAGCTCTAAGGAAAGTGAAAGTGAAGTATCATCAACAAAACAGCTTCCTTACGGCTCCCACTGCTACGCGGCACCAAATGCACTAAGTTCACAAAACAACTCGGCCAAACAACGACAACATTTACGTCACTGAGCTCGATTAGCCACCATCTCACTTAATTTCTTCAGCCACCGACTACGTCAATCGCAGGACTTCCAGACTGAAAGGCGGACCCAACCTACGGCAACCAACCTCTTCATGAACTAATTCAGTTCCCTACGCCAGATCATCATCTGTCCACCCCACATCTTACGCCAATCGGCCGCAGTGTCTGGTAGGAATGCTTGATGTGATAGACGAATAGGTGACACCATTAGTACATGATCTAATCATCTACGTCCGTGCAAATATAACGCTCAAGTCACAATCATTAACAAATACTTGCTTCCCAACTTCCTCGTTGTTTACTCGCTGGTGTCACAGGATACAAGTGGTCGAACGCAGAGATTGTTGGTCAACTATCCGAGGATGGTTCAGGTATTCTACCCTGAGCAACCAGGTTTTGCTGCCGTAAAGTGATACAGCCCTCACTGTTATTTGATATACGCGACTATCAAGCTTCAGAGAAATACTTCTCTGTTGCCGTAGTTGTCTGAGACTGGTTTACACCGCGCTCGCCATAGAGATATGCACACCTTGGATGCCGCCACTGATGCAGCTTTCTAGGTATACAAACCGATCAACAACCTTCATGAATTCATTGTGTAACAATAAACCTACTTAGTCACAGAAATCTTGCAGATCCATTTTGCACTTGGATGCTGCAAAACGCATTCCGAGGTATTTAGTAGAACGCGAAATAGCTAATAGCGTTGTTTATGCTGTTTGAAAGTTGTTAAACAACCTTGTCGACAGTTTAATCAAGATCAGTCAGCCTTTCACCCGTCAGGAAGTCCACGCCGGCGTCTTGTAAAAGTCGGAGCCAGTCCTCCATTATTATATTATTATCATTACGTATTATTGTGGCGTATTATTACGATGCAGTACCAATGCACTCCTTCAACAGCATTTTGCATTATCGACCCAATGTTACACGGCCGAACACCCTGCTCTTCTGAAGTTGTTGTTATCCTGAAGTTTGAACCTGTGTTCTGTGTTCAAATACAACTGTTCATGAGCTTGTTGCTGCCATGGTACTGACAATGAATGTCAACTCCGACACTTCGTTATCCTTTCTATCTGACGAGACTTCTCGCATTAATATCTTAGTGGTTTGTTTAATGCACTCACTAGGCAGGATTCAAAATCATTCACATTAAACGTAGAAAGACGCATCAGCCAACTTATTTTTACCCGTTCAGTTGAAGTTTGTCCTACCATGCTAAGAAACGACTTGAACACAGCTGGAATGGCGTCCATGCGCGCTGATAGAACGTAACCTGGTAGGTCAAGGGGTTATGTTCATACACACTTGAACCACTGCGAAACTTTCAAGAACCCCTGTACTTAGCTATTAATAAAAATTTATATTTTACATGACTTCACATTTCTCTAACTGAAGAAGGCATGTCCACAATTACATGATTAAGCCATGTTTTTCACGACGGTTGAGAACCTGAAGGGAACAGTGGCACACCACCATGCAGAACGTGAAGGTCGTTTCAAAAAATAAGGTGCTAGGCCTTTTTCAAGGCAAATCGAAACAACACTTTTTGACAAATGGAGGTTTTTTCAAGTTACAATACCTTATTAGAGCAAACCATTATGGTGAGCTTCTTTACGTCACAACACGCACCTGGGTAGCATAGGCTGTCTGTAAACATTAGAAGGGATAGTTTGTTTTCGAGTACTTTGGAAATTGCACCAGCATTTCGTAGTATGCCTATATCTGATCAGGGTTAGAAGATTTTTTTAATATATCTAACATATACAATAGGTGTAGTATATATATCCATGATGTAGTACAGACAGCATGTACTATATAATGTTATATTGTCAATTTTATGTTCCGCATGATTAGCTTTTTCCTCTAGAATAGAGTGGCAACTGTGTTTGTACGCCCACTTTGTATAATACATTCTCTACAGAGCGTTCCGTTTATACCAAAAATGTCTTAAGCGTTCATTTTTAATACCATAAAAACAGTGTCAATCAACTTTAAAGATCTGTTGATTTGCTTCACACTCTACCTTGCTGGTTGATTCCAACAGAACCTAAAGAGACAATGCAGTATAAAACTTCAAGGCAGGACCATGGCGTACCAAACAGTTGACATTACAATCATGGCAATTAAAATCAACAATAGTTTTCAAATTACTGCATTATCGTAGTTGGTAGTGCTTATTTTATAATGAAAAACATCCACAGTGTTACAATATTTATGTTCTTATCTCAAATGAGGTGTTAACATATTGACTATGACGGTCAGTCTCTCAGGCGTATTAGTTGTTGAATGTTTCATCGTATTGCGCTAGCTTAGGTTTTTTTTCAGTTTGTCTATCTGAGTAATTTTTTGCCATAAATACACCTGTAACAACCGCAGTAGTTTTAAGGTTGTAGATGCAGAGTTGAATATTTTATTTTATTACATTCGTAGTAGTTAATGGCCGTTTCAACTCTGGAAACGCCGGAAGGGACGCTTGCACTGAATCACCTGTGATTCTATCCATCCACTGTGCAAGAGATGTAAACTAAAAAGTTCACCCTCCAACCAGTACATGAGATGCATACAAGACGGGCAGACATCCCAAGTTTGTCTCATTTACGTCTCGTTTGTGGGGATTAACTAATTTGTCTCGTACCCAACGGACAATAACTTTATCCAAGAAACATCATCCAAATACAGTTTTTAACCGTTATTGTAATCATAAACCTGATGAAATTTGTTACATTTTTCAAATTTGGTTATATCGACATTGCCGAATGTTTCAGATCTTCTTGAATTTCCGAAATGTTGAGGCAGTTAGATAATTTGCACTACAGCGTCGCTTCTCTCTTTAACTTATATAAATGTGGCAGTAAGGTTGAAGGAAGTTTTCAAAGAAGTTTGATGAGTTCGATGTGCCTGACGATTAAATACATCCACCACACATCATATATCATGTCTGCTTAGTGATATGCAGATAATAAACGTTTCTGCGAAGTAGCGTTTTGATGTTTTATTATGTGTGATCGAAGAATTTGTGGAAAAACCTATTCAGGATTGACAACACAACTTCCAAAGGAACAGTGAAACATGTGAGCTTTCACAATGTGATGTTCTCGTATTCGGTAAAAGCACACCGCACAGTGGTTAAGCACTGCTTCTATTAAGATAATCGTCAAAGATGATTATGATGTGACGAGTAGGTGTAACGGCCTAGTACACGAATTGTTTGACTTGCCAAAATCTGATGTAGCCATGTCTTTGGAAACTCGTTGAAAACGCAAGATATATTGTCTACCTACTATATCGCTGATTAAGAACTTACAGCACGGCTACCGAAGACATACACAACTATTGTAATCTGCTTCCCGCCAACATATTTGGATTACATGGCAACATGTTTAACCGGCGCTAGCCAGCCCCAAAAGTCGACATAATTCCGGTTGCATGAAGAAAACTAAGACCGACAGCATTTTTGTGAATGGTCATTCTAGTTAATCTCAGAAACATCAAGCGGATGCACGTCGTTTCAAAATGTGAACATTGTTACAGGCAGCCGTTGCAGGGGTTAGGACGTTGGTTACCCACCATAATAATATGCCGTTTTTATGAATACCACGTTCACCACCCTCGTTAAAATTCGCTAATAAGTCCGCGGATAGGGCCTGAACAAAGTTCTGTTAAGGTAACATATATCTGTCCCCCTCTTGCGAGAGTCTACTGACTGCCTTGCCAAACTTCTCAAAGGTACGTTCGATGATCTCCAGCTGCTTACTGCAAACATGAAGAAAGTTGTGGTACTGGACACCGTGGTAATCTATCACTTCAGTTGTTGCACATATGCAGATGAACTGCTTAAAAAATACCCGAACAGGTTCTTCTACGATTTCTACACACCATCTTGGGAAGCTGGTGACCAATAAGCCAATAAACAGCACTGATTGGTTGGGAGTCAACACCGAATTCTCTTTGGCATCAACACCCATAGAGAAGATCACTACCGGTGAGCATGTCATTGACGCATTAGTTGTTTTACTGAAGTTGTTATCATTCTGCATAGATATCCCAGATCAACACGCGCTTGTTGAAGAGAAAGTGCACCTCTGATAAACCAAGGCGCGTGAGAGGCACGGAAGACAACAGACAAAATCAACCGTCTCAAGTGTCAATGACCACTGAACCGATGGGTATACCCATCGGTATACCGATTCTTCATTGTTTATTTTTTCAACACGCAAATACCCTTGATTAAGCGCGACAATCCTTTCATATGGACGTCCTACGACTGCAGTCGTAGACATACGATCCACCTTCTACACTCCACGTGTTATCATGCACCATATACCGTGACCATGGGATTACGTGCAACATTCCGTCTACAGTTTAACTTACCGTATATTAGCCGCGGATCAATACGTGAGATTTTATCCCCAAGTCCTAATTGTCCATATTCATTGCTTCCGAGGCTATAAACGGTTCCGTTTTCTATTGAAAATTTCTATTAGGCATCTAATTCACGCAAAACAAACCCAATAATACTACAATATGTTCGTCCCCACAGCTATATTCTTTGATATCCAGATTATCGAATGACAGAATACATGGGGAGCGTTTAAAAAACTCTTTTAAACCGAATACTATGAGAAACATTCCATATTGCTATGATATTCCGGTTAAATGCACACAACGTGGAGAATATTTTGAAATGATGCAATGAACGTTGTTATGGTGTTAAGGTCGTATTATTGTAAATAGTATGTTTAAAGTACATTCGGAATCCTTCGTATAGTCACGTATGGTGAATTTATGTCAATAATTGATCTACTGGGAAGCAGTTGACTTATTTTTGTTCTTTCAAATCATTCAGTTTATGTTCCGTTTCAAGCTATATTCGACGAAAATCGAGTTGGCGATCAAGCGTTCACAACAAATGTACAAGAGTGCTAGATAACTACCGCCACATTCAATTCAATTTCAATTCAATTCACAGGACAGGCGACGGCCAGGATTCAGAATCTACAGATTCTTGCGTCGATAAGCCACACTCCTTCAACGCTTCCATTTCAAGTTTTCTGATTTTAGCGTCAGATATCTACTCACGACTTTTCTACAACAAAAGAAAGGAGCATCAACTCGGGTCGACTTTCACAGAACCGTTGCTTTTATTCGTGGGAAATCACACGTACACACATGAGAACGCTTCAGCTTGCGAACTGAAAATATGCATCTATACCCATACTTGCTGCTCAACGTCCATACTCACCAATCCCTATCTCTGCGAACTAACGCACACATCTAACATCATGTATCCACTGCTATTACCGTATTCTCTGCAAGCCAACACGTATGGTACGTCTGCATTCGTATAGGCCTGTAAACTTGGAGTCGCTGATCCATGTTCATGCTTAGTCCCGAACAGCTCATGTTCGACGTAACTAGTTCGGTATAGTGAAGTAGAGGTTCCTAGTGTGTTCGTGTTAATTGCGAATCAACAGACACTACTTCTGTTCGTTGCTGATAGACTGGAATTCAAGTATAGTAAAATAGTCCAAGAACATTGGAGGAGGTGGAAGCATCCCGTTATATAAATACGGGAGGGTAAGAGAGGGGAAGAAAGAAAATATATGTATATATACATACATAAGTATGAATGCGACAACTCTTGTGCTTAGCGGAAGCTACTTTCCACGTGATATATACTGTCTCAAGAAACGAACGGGAAGCTGGCTAACCATGCTCTGCAAAACACTCTGTTTTGTACTGGCTGCTTTTTTAGGCGTTTTTAGAGGTGCGACTGTGTGTCCATTAGTCAGTCCATTTCTCCCCTCTCAGATATCCCGGGCTGCAGTGGTCGGCTGTGAGTGTTGCCTGATTAACTTATTTCGCCAGCTACCACCGCTCAACTGGATCAAAAGAACAGAAGCGTAGTGGTTACTACAGAGAAATCCGGGCTGTCACTTTGTCATCACCACACCCTTACCGCAGGGTCATCTTTTTATTCTAGGGGTGGCATATTTGGAACACTGGCTGAGGTTAACAGCATCATTTCACAGTCCTGAGCAGGTATCGTGTATCCGTGCGTGGGATGGGTTAGTGAGGCATTGTTGTATAATGTAAGCAGGGGGGTGAATGAGATCACTCTCAGTGCTGAGTACAGCTAGGGTAAGCTTAAACTGAGAACGAAGAAGAAAAGATAATGTGTGAATCTTGTTTCCAAGTCGCTCTAAATCACTATTCACAACTTCACTTGGGCGAACTATCAGATTTCGCCCATTGTACCTCCGTACCGCATGACTACCTACGTGATTGCGCACACATCTACGCATGTAGACATCCTATCACATGCTAGCCTGCAGGGGTATACCCACTCCTATGGAACGCATGACTAATGGTACACTGACTCAGACATGCACCCAAATAGACAGCATACCACATACATACTTCAAGCAAACAAACAATAATACACAGACTACATCATATCAGGGAATAAGCGTTCCCAATCCCGATCCACTTCACTCTTAAACAATTCGACCGAGGTAGCCTGGATTACAAAATCAGACAGCTTGTTCCATGGGTTGATGATCCTGTTAGTGAAAAATTCGGCTCTGATAGACATATAGGCATTTGGCTTGCTTAAGGACAACGAGTGATCCCTTTGGTGAGGATGTTTCTGTTGCCGAGTACAGAGCGACTGGTGCAACATCCGTGGATCCATGCAGAAGTTCTTAAGTTTCGATCAGGTCCCCAAGGAGTTATCTGCGTTCCGAAGAAAATAGTTTGAGGTTTTTCTCGGTCTGGTTGGATAATCCCTGTCTTCCATTCCACTGACCATCTCAGTGACCAACTTTTGCACCTTCTTCAGACTGTATGTCTTTTTGAGATGCGGGCTCTATGCCTGAACGCAGTGTTCTAGAAGCGGTCTCACGAACGCCTTGGACAGCGGTATAAATACACCAGGGTCTCTGGAACAGATTGCTTTCTTGAGTTGAAACAGCGCCGCCCTAGCCTTGTTTGCAGCAAAAGCGCAATGGGCTGCCGGTCTGAAGTTACCACAGAGAGGGATCCCCGGATCTCTTACTTGATCTATCTGTGTAATGCAGGTAGGCTCATTCTTCCCAGAGATGCCGACGAGCCTCTGTTCTATCGCAGCTAATCAACTTAACATATTTACCGAAGTTGAGCGGAATGTTCCGGTTCTATAACCAGGCGGTCAACTTAATCAGATCTCCCTGAAGATACCATCGATTTGTAATGCTGACAATCTGTACATCGTCAGCCAACCTGTAGCAAGGCGTGTTCAGCTTTTCAGCCAAGCCGTTAATGTGCATCAAAAACAGAATGGGCCCCAGCACTGATCCTTAAAGTACTGCACTGAGAAGCTCCTGGACATTTGACAGTCCTCCCCCAACGGACACTGTGAATGATCTGTCTGGCAAAAAGTCTCTAACACACTCAGGGATTTCGGGTGCTATGCAATAGTAGGCGAGCTTTCCCAGGAGTAGTCGGTGACTGACTGGGTCAAACGCTTTGCAGAAGTCGAGGTGGCAAACGTCCACCTGCTACCCTTTGTCTAACCTCTTGGTTATTTCGTCTAAGAAGCAGATAAGGTTTGACAGACACGACCCTCTTTAAAAAAGCCATGTTGGTTGGCATTTGGGAGATTATTACTTGACAAAAAGCAAGCCAGGCGATCTCTGATTACTTTCTCGCATCTTTCAACAGGACGCATGTCAGGCCAATGCGACGGGAGTTTGTGGCTTCCTCTTTTGCGCTCCGTTTGTAAATGGTCACCACACAGGCT
>LUCH01017689.1:0-27740 GCA_013368495.1 Paragonimus heterotremus
TCACAAGCGAAAGTGGTTGAGTGTTCACATATGATAATTCGGTCGTGCCTAATGTGAGGTCAATGGCGTAGTGGTAAACACGGTTGCCTCATGAATAGCATGTCCGTGGTTCAAGTCCCGGTACTGGCGATGATATGCACTACTGACGAGCTCTAATGAGAGCGAAACTCGAGTCTAGTGCTTCTTTTCAAAAGGGCACACTGGAAAGTCTATGAGAATGCGACAGCTGCGATCAATTGTGGGTGATGTTCAATCTATATGAAAATATTCAGAATGATCACTTGGCACAGTAAACAGAAAACCACAGAAGTATTGCAATTGTGACGATTCTTGCCAGCATGGTTCATCAACAATTGTGAACGGATAAGCGTGACAGCACGGAAGACGGAGACAATGTGGTCGAGTGACAAGTGATCGGTAATAAGCGCTCAACTTCTATACTGGAAGAGGATCTACAGCACATCTTCCACTAGAGTATTAATTTGTAATTACGTGAACCCGTTCACTAGCGTGGGTGCACTAGGCAAAAGTTTAGCGTCGGTAAAGTGAACTAGTCATACATCCAGCACAAACTCCAACTGCTATGTTGAAATATCTAAAGAGAGCAGTGGTTTGGAACTACATTACAATGTGACAAAAAAGGAAGAACAGCAATTCATTCCAACCTGAACAATCTGTAATCATAAAAACGTATTGGTTTAAAAACTTGAGAATGAAACAGAAATCGGTATTTTCGGTTTATATCTTGTTTACTAGTTGGTTTTGTTACTCTGCTTTGCATTGGATGCCTTACGTGGATAATACGCTTTTTTATTTAGCTGGGCTAGTCTCCTGTTCAGTTTTTGACCAGTGTGCACTTGTGAAAGTGAGTGTTGATATGTTACACGAAAAGACGAGTGAAATAATAGCCTATAGTTTTACTGTAAACCAGACAGTCAAGTGATCGAAGTCATGTGAATGGATCATGTGGGCTAGGGGAAGACTGGTGCGCATCAAATTCCGGTGAAATGAAACCATAACAAAAGCCGTACGCCCGTCGTGTCAGATCAAAGCGAGGGTTGATTTCACGGCTCCGTTACAGTGTAGGTAACTCCACACACCTTTCAGTGAGCCGACCTTAACCTGACGAAGTTTAAACTTTCGCGTATCTCACCAGTTACTTGGTAACACTATATGATACATTTATTCTAATTCAGAAGAGTAGATGAACCCCGTGATTCCTCTCGGATGATTCGACATACATTCTTAAATAGGAAGAGGTCTTTCTAAGTATATTCGTGCAATCAACCAACGGAAAACACTACGAGCATTCTGGTGATAGTTGTTGCAAACTTTGAGTGTCGGGAAAGCAAAACAACAGAGATCCAACTGGCATAAATCAACCCTAATATATCAAAAAAGCAATACTCCTTTTAGGTAGAAACCATAGTGCAAACAGCAGTGATTACTAGTGGACGTTTTGATTAGCCTATGTTCGCAGTTTTCACGACCGTAGCTCAGACAAATCGACTTTTTGAAACTGACGTTGATCCGAATGACTCTAACCACTGCTTTTAGAAACAAAACTGAGATAAATTGCTTTTCTGATCATCTGGCATTGATCAATCTAAGTTTCGCTCACAGCTGCTTGTGTACGAGATTCGGCTGGCCGTTCTCCAGTGAGAAAACTGCTCCAGTTCACTCTCATTATATCCCCCTCCTTTTGAATACGTTTGTTCACTTCTCGTTCTCGATGCTCCTCTGGGGTTTGTTATGACTGCCACCCTATCCGGCAGTCAGTTTTTTCAAAATATATGAGTTAATTTTTTCACCATTCCATCTGTAAGTATCGTATGATATATGCCTTAGAATTGTGGCCACCACACCACGCACTCACAGTCCTGCGATGTCAGGGCAACGCCGGACAGACATTTTGTCTCCATCTTTAAGGCTCCGAGCTCCACGGTCGTAGTACCTTTTATGTTGCAATCTGTCTCGTTATAAGGTTTGCTGAACATTCGATCCATCTTTTATCTCGGAAAGCAACAGTTCACATGCCACTGGTAACTTTGATGGTGTCCTCTTTCAAAGGTTCGCCCATGACCTACCCTAATTTGCGTTATTCTCTTTACCATAAACGCTAAATATAGATCCTACCCTAATCTCTGAGCAAACTGACAGCCTTTTAGCAGCATAAACTGCAGCCTCAGTCTTCCCGGTTGACTAGTTACGATACGGGCTGCTCGTTCAACGCATGAGCCCCCACTGATCTGCAAACGTTTTGAATCCAGTGGACATAAACTGAATTCCACTATCAGACAGGTATTTTCAGTGCTACCACTTAGCCAATCAAATTGAAATTAACCCCAGTAGACAACCACTGTTGCTCATCACTATATGAGGCTAATCGCCATGGTAATTCCGGGAGTTCTCTTCGCTACATCGAATTTCTCATAAGTTTGAAGTTGTGCCTTTTACGGATGTCCAGGACAGCTACATAATGTTGCTGGTCGTGCTTATCCGGTTTAAGAGTTCTCTCCCTCTCAGAACACAGCCGTTTAACCCAGCATATATCACAGGCTGTTCAATTAACTCTCACTGGAAAACTATTGATTACTATTCACTCTTCAAGAACAAACGTTCCCAACAGCTGAACATGGTCATCATCCGAAGGTGAGTGTACTGAAACGTTTCGGAGCAAAGCAACTGCAAACACTTCTGCTTAACTGTTACGTAGCCGAGATTTCTGCCTCTAATCTACTGACCTTCTGCAGTGTAGTAATACTGTTCCCAGTCCGGAATGACTATCACATTGGAATACCAAAGGAAACTCAGGATACAAACACTAATTTATTGATTACATCAAACGCTAAATGTGGAGCGTCACCCCACGTAGTTTCCTTGTGTGGAAGTTGCTGCAATGGATGCATTTCGACCAACTTTGGCGGGAATCCATGTGTAATGGAGTGTATCATCTACCCGTGAAACCTCCATGATCGACATATATTGGATTGCCTACGCTCTACCTGGATTAACCACGAGCCACCAGATGGCCACAAAACGACACTTCTAATGCCGAAGAAACAATTTACGTCGTGACAACGCTACGCTTTGAGTAGCACCTCACCATAAAAGAGCTCCAAGATTTTTGTCCTGCTCTACAGTCATTTTTCCGAATAGGAGCACAACGTCAACCTTTTGAATTAATCAAAAGCTTGAAACAGGTGCTCCTGAAAAAGTCCGGAAGACAGCCTAATTCTGAAGAAAAAAAACCAATCAATTACTTACAGCTTCAAGCCATACCCGCAGATAAGGTGACAGACTGTCGATGGTCCCGATAGTCGTATACGAGATTGCAGAGTTAACACCAAGTACAAATTTGTAGCGAAGAAAAATAATCAAAAGCGACTGAGCTTCACGGAACAGAAGAATCAAGTTTGCGGATACTGACTATGACACTGCCATGTCAGAAGGTGGTAACAAACGGCGAAGTAAATGGTCGGGAACTCCTCAACCCGGTAGACGGCGCCTACCAACATCGCCCAGTAGAACTGTCAAGGCTTTCATAGACCCTGATCACGTCATCGTTCTGCCGTTCCTTCCAACCATCAGGAGCCACAATGAACAATGCAGTGTGGCATATGGAGCATGTGGCCCACCCAAAGAAGACCATGCACTTCCACTACCTCGGGTTTTGGTGGCGAACTTGTTCGACAACCACTTCCAAGTGCACGCTACGTCACATCAATCAAGCCATTCGCTAGTTCGCCTCTTTTGGGTCCGCCGTATCAAGTCCATGGCTTGCTGTCTATACACCAACTTCGCCCAGGTGACGAGTGAAATGTCAGCAAGACGCTGTGTACACCTTAAGTTTCATTGCAGACCCCCTTCAAACATTAAACTTTCCAGCCGGAGTACTGGAGTTGCTGTAATCCCATTCGAGAACACAGTACAATACGGACACCACACAGAAACTACTGTTGGTGAGCGCTTGGGTAAAGAATTCGATCGTGTCTAACACGAAGTCAATGACGCCACGGTGAACATGGTAGTCCAACGAGAACGTGTGGTCAGAATTCAGACCCCCTATACAATAATATGCACCACTGTCGAGCCCTAAAAAGAACAGAATTCGAGACTAATGTTCCTCGCCGAAAAAGGGCCGGTTAAAACGTATAGATGTGACAAATATGACCAGATGTCAGTGGTGTTCAATTTACCTGAATTAAATACCCTACTAGACACCAGCAACAAAACTGTCTATTAGGAAATGCTTGAACCGTAGAACGAATAGCATCACAGCAACAGTCTAATGTTTACCGGAAGTGGAGCTGTCAATGCATGCCAGAAGATAGGCATAATGCACAATAATATCAACACTACTTTCAACTCATGCAACAAAGGAGTCGCATAAAACTACTGGTCAAACTTATTTACAGACCCTTCTGAAAGTTAGAGAGATCACGAAGCTCCAGCCTACCACCTGAGAATCATTATCCGGAGATCTCCATTAGTTTCTAATCTATTCACACATCACCACGTTTGCTAACGGAATTTTACTTGACAACACCCGCATACTTGTAATACAAAAGTGAAATGTTAGAGCATCATCATAGCGAGATTTAGGTTGTAAACTCCCAACTTCATGTGCGTCGTTTATTTTGTAGTACGAAACCTGCGCGAAAACGTTGCACAAGCAAGAAGAGGAGAGTGGTAGTACCATAATTAATGATTTATTAAGGACTGACTGTTGACACGGTGCAATGGCTGTGTGACTTGATACCTACCCAATTAAACTGAGCAAGATACCACAAGTTATCGACCCCGAGTAGGTCAGAGATCCAACAAACCAATTATTCAGTCTTACAGTATGAAGGGTTGAGTGAACATGACACCTCCTTACAGAAAACAATATTTACTCTGGCGTTGGTGTCAAAGGCTCTTGATTGAGAACAACAACTGATTAGGTCTGGACATTATAGCGGTGCCTTAGCAAACATACGGACAGTATGCAGTTGTATGACAACGCATCAGAATTAGCTGATGTGTTGTTAGGAGATGATATACAGTCCTCGTGAACACACATTAAATAGCAGTACATGGAGACGTTCAATATTTGCTAACATGCACTGAGTTGACTTGTTAGATGAAAACGAAGATGGCAACAAGTAGTCAATCAACCAGTTGCCAAAGATGATTCGCGGGTTAAATGCAAACGCAGCGGCATTATCAAACAGAACGAGTACACACAAAACCGACCAGAATTGTATTCGTTTAGTAAATGATAAACACGGAACAATAAATGAATGTACGAAAATGAGATGTCAAACGCAGGCATTGATGGTCATCAGAGCCGTTGAATGCAAATCACAAAACTGAATTCACATCGACGGTAAGTTTTTGCTGTGAATGAGCGACCGCGTGGGCGAGTGGAGCTATAAAACGTGATACTCAAGGTTTTCAGTTGCAGTTGTGGGCTCCAGCAGAACGACAAAACAAAATTGGCCTTGAGATTAACGAAATGAAGTTCTATATTAGAACAGCAGTGAGTGAACCGCTAGTTGTACAAGTCCTCTGCATCCGTATTCCCAAATCCAGATCCACCAACTCCCGCACCTGGTCTTCCCGATCCGGGCGTTGCACCGCCAGTTGGATCGCCTGGGAAGCTGGATCAATGAAGTAGCAGGTAACAGAAAATGCATGTATTACGAGTAAAGTTGTGAGTAGGAGAAATTGACATATCCGTGAAGTGAAAAAGGACAGTCAGTGACAACTAAAATTCCAGCAAATTACATTACACACAAAGCGAATGAGTGAGGTACTCGAGTTCCCGAAAATGCAGCAATAAAGGTTAGAAGCAACATTGTTTGTGAAATTTCCCAGACAACTTTAAAGAAATTGGCTATGTGCCACAAGCTATCATAATGCGCAAGATAAATTCTCGGCTGCAACACGGCTTCCAGTGTGCCAAAGGACTGCTATGATTACAAGAAACCACCCACTGAAAATCATCCGAAAACCACTGAAAAACCTCACGAAGAAACGTAGCAGCAAAATGTCTCAAAGCGCGCCGCACGTGGAACAGAACATTCATCCGAAACTAATTCAGCTCAACAACCGAAAAGTACTCTGATATACAATAAAAACAAAACCGACATGCACAGACTGCATGATGATGACACAACTGACAGGTAACGGGCAACACAAGCAGCGCAATCCAATAGCATGTTGACCAGGAAAAAGTCACATTTGTGTGGCGAACAGCTACTACAGGAGACGATGTACAACACTTAAATTTCAATAGATATGGGCTAGTGTGGAGTGTGTAAACGGTACCTAGGTTTGGAAGTTTCTAACGGTATTATTGCGCTTGTTGGGTTTCACTCGAGCTGGGTCTGTACTGAGTAGGCGTTTATGATCAACTGCCCGTTAGAAGATGATCAGCTCATTAACCTTGCGCATATCGCGTGATGCACGATACTGGACGCAGACTTGAACGCTTAAGTAGACAAGCATGACTTAAGTGGTCAACCCTCTCACAGTGGTTGTCGAACAATTAGCGTCTATTGCAGTTCTGTGCTTATAACGACCTGCTTTCTGGCAAGTACTAAGTTTTGACATTCCAGACGGCAATGCACAACTTGGCGAATTGGATCGTCAATTCGATCTTACACACGGACTGACCACAGATATGCCAGCCATAGATGCCACGGATACTTCCAAGACTGTAAGTCAATCTGGGACACCTGTGTGGATTCCGATCATGCACTGTCATGTGCTAATTTCGCTCTGCGCTTTGGTGGGAGGCCACTTCAAGTCTGGAACTGCACACACTAGACGATACGGAGTACATACGCAACATCTAATGTGGCACTACGGTTCGTTCAGCAGTCAAACAATGGGCTTCTGCGCAATCATTCGAACTTCCTGACGCTTGCCGGAATAATCCACTCAGCAGCGGATATAATTCAGTTCAAAAGATTACCCGCGTGGAACAACGTAAGCAATGGAGAAGAGGCGTCATCGAAATGGGAAAATGCCAGTGATACCTGGAATTCTCGGAAGTTTTCCCACTTCATTCGATCAACGGATGACAGGAACCCCAGTGAGTGAGACAGTCTGCGAAGCCAATAGTGAGCTTATCTATCACCCACACAGACGCTTCGAACGCTGAGCCGAACACTTAATAGCGGTTCAACCGGTCACCTATGCCGTTGACCAGTGGAAATCGGTCATTCTGAAGAAGTGGATGTTGTGAGCAGTAGTTTTTTGAAAATCTCAAACGTATGCGATTAGTTACATAGGAGGTTAGGAAAACAAGGAAGTGTTGTAAATGATATCAGCATCACTCTACCCTGCTTTCACCACATATTCACTAACTGTTTTCAGTCTTCTTGCCAACTGAAGTTCCACAGTTGGAGACCCGTGCAGTTTTGCTGCGTACTGATATGGCCAACCACCAAAGCCACTGTACGAACAGCTGTTTGAGTACAGTCTCGCATTTGATTAGTATGTCGGCGTTCTATTGGCATTCTCCCTTCCGCTCAACCGATCCCACGACAGATGGCCATAAGCTTCACTTCAATTCCGTGCGTTTGCCTAGTTCGACGTGACTACTCTGATCATGAACGAATTCTAAATGACGTGGTTTCTCCGGAACCCGTCTCGATATTTGTCGCGAAATACGTGATAAAACATGTGACGATGGTGCAATCACAACCCTGGTGAATAATAAGCTCCCATTCGATCACGTCATTGTCCACGATAGATGGAGTGGAACGGCACAACTACCCATTTGCATTAGGCCTCGAGGGTTATCCAAGAGTTGACACTATCGGGCGGACAAGTATCGAGTCCCGATTAGGGCGGAGTAAGCAAGAGTCAAGTATCTGGTGTGTGTGTGTGTGTGTGTGTGGATAACGGTTACACACACTCTCTTGGGGTGACTACATCTCGTTGGTTTACAGTGTCTCAAATGGCCTCAATTAAGATTGTGACGCTTAGGTTTTATGACAATCACAGTGACAGTGGCAAAGCCTAAGAAAAAAATGGCATGATGATAGGCGTTGAAAGTAGAATAAGCGATGAAAAACGACCGTTGCAGAGGTAAGGTCTTTTGAAACTTTATGGCCTCAACAGAAACGGTGGTCACTGCATGGAAAACAGCAACCAGGAGTAAGTTACCCTGACGCTGTTACCTGGAATGGCAGTGAAATGTTGCACGTTAAACCAGCTCAGACAAACCCTTGGCAATGACATTCATACCCTATATATTAGAACCGTTGTAAACGATCGTTGTATGACTTAAACTTAAAATACAAAACTCCACATGGCTGGTGGCATCCAAATGGGAATAATTTTCCACAGTGATCGAGGTCAAATGACGGTTGCTTGTACAGTAAGGAAAGTGGGTTGTGTTGCACTACTCGTGAACATGTTTTGTTTCCAGTGTACACTAGAGAGAAAAAGATCAAGTTACAGATAAGCAGTAACACCTTTGCGATTTCATATCCTTCGGATGTACCTGAACGATGTAGTCACAACCGTCGGAAGTTACAAATAACAGACTGAAGTGGTTACGAAATGCGAAGATCATGGCCACTTAGTTGAGTGAGGCGTGTGTGTGGCCCGTTCGGTTAAGGAAGTTGCGATTGCTCAAATCATCGGTTAAAAACGGCAACCAATATAGCAACAAGCCGCAGAAAGTGGTGTGCAGGTGCTCATTAGGTTTCTATTTAAATTTTCAACTCTCCGTCTGATAATTTTTATTCCCAGGATAATCCACATCATTGTTAAGGTTGACGACGGTTCGTGCTACAACAGTGTTATGAATTAACCAGCTGGGAGTTTCACAAAATTAAGTTTGCACACCGGTATCTGGGTAAACGGGTGGGCTACCTCAAAGCTATCGGGCGTACCCCCAGGCTGAGGACCGCGGAACGGCTCACCGCGTGGAGACTAACTGCGAAGTTAGTGCGGTTATCTCGTCAAGTAAGTAAGTAGGGACAATGAACGGTAGTACTACCACAGTGTGGTGAATTCACGGCTGGCACTCGAGTCTCTTACAAAATGCCACACAACCTCTTTGACGACACTAAGACATGGCGTACGTTACGCCGCCAAAAAAGGGTATCAGATGCTCCAACCGGAGCACTTAGACACCCGGACAACACATCATTCGTCTGGAATATTGACAACTCCAATCTCCGCCGACTATGGACAACCCCGAAGGAAACGTACAAAACACCTCAGTGATCGCCGGTTCCCATGGGTACGCAAGTTGTGCTGGGTACCCCGAATGGTTATACCTCATTCGAAGGAAGTATGAATCAATTTGGCCCTGGCCTTCGGCACCAGGACGCATGCGTCTGAACAACCCTGTCGGTCTTGGACTCCCTGGTTGGATAAATCTACTACTGCAGATCCACTTTCGTTGGTGAACCCTCGAACTACTGCGTTACTTCTATCACAACCACCATCTTGGATAGATGGACTCTATCCGAAGGATGAATTGAATCGAACCACTACCGGTCACCGGCGCCTTCATTGTGAACTTAAACTTATAGTAATTATGGATTTTGCCGTATCTTCTCGGCACAACTTTTCGGCCAAGGTGTCGGCGGCCGGCTTTGCTCCCATGTCACATTTTACCGTACTAAACCAAGTTTTCCCGTTTCCTTTTTTTTACCAAACTCTCCATCTGGTGATCCTCCTTCCTGTCTTCGCGTACACAATTCATTGGCCAATAACGAAGGATGTCAGTGCACGAAACGCAAGGTGTCAAACAAAAAGATTCCTTTGATTAGAAGACACAAACCTTTACTCGCCCCTCACCCCGAACACCATTTAAGTTTGTTACCTTTAATATTCCAACACTTATGCAAGTAGGTCAGCGGGCAGCCCCTACATGCACTCTGGTGCCTGTCGCCATTTTCATCTGTCTCGCTGAAACACGACGTCAAGATTCTAGCTCAATGTTACATCTTCAATCTCCGTCAGTCACGTCACCATGCGCGTACAATGTGCGCTTGTCTGGAGACTCTGCGGCTGAAGCTACTAGGCAACCTTGTGTTAGGATTTCCAAAAGCACATACACTTAGATGGCGTTGTATGACTGAATTCCCATCAACAGCAGCGTTTGCGCTGTCAGACTCGAAGGTACGGTTAAAGCATTGAAAGGTTCCCATCATGAACGCTGTCTGTTTGTTGTTGCAGCATATGCCTCCACAGACCGTAGTCCAGACGCTGTCACCAGCTTACTAGCCTTCTGGACATCGTGGGACGCACGGACAGTGCAAAACTAGCTAGACACTTGAACGCTCAAACAGGCAGGCTAAGCACTGACGAGCGTGACCTAGATGGCCCACATTCTTACGGTATACGTCGAACACAACGGTGGACATTTGTATCGGCTCTGTGTTGACAACAGTCTGCTCCTCGCAAGAGTAGTATTAATTTTCAACGTTATAGACGTTAATGCATCACTTGGCGACCTCCATCCCCGAGTCAATTGTGGACACAGGTTAATCACATGATCTTTAGCCATCGGTGGTGCGGCCGTTTCCAAGACTGAAAGTCAATCTGGAGCACCCACGTGGAATCCGATCATGCATCGTTATGTGCCAAGTTCCCTTTACGTTTTGGTGAGGCCACTTTGCCGTCAACGACGAATTGACTAGAAGGGAAACAAACAATTTAAGCTCAGAAATGTGCGCTTGCCCCTAGTCTAGATGCTTACCCACTAGACGACATTGAAGCACATATACGGTAAGTAATGCATAAGTGCGGTATTGCCACTCTTTCAGCTGTCAACTGATGGGTCTCTATGCAATGCCTGGAACTTCTCGACGCTCGTCGTAATATTTCCCTCAGCATCAAGCACAGCTCGGCCCGCAAGACTAGTCGCCTGAAGCAACTACGAGGGAATCGCGAAGCCTGGTTGATACAAGATGAAACAAGCTGCTTCTACCGGAAACTCTCAAAAACTTTTCTGTCCCATTCGAGCAACTGATAGCAGGAAGCCAGGCGTGAGCGAGGTAATCTGCGAAGTTATTGGTGAGCGTGCTTACACCATGTAACGAAGCACAACTGACTAGGTCTTCGCGCCCTGTCTACGCTCAATGGTCCGTTGACGTTTCTTCGCCCTCTAAAACAGAAATATCACTTGAGGTCAAGTCCCTAAAACGTCACGACACCTGATCCAGACGAGTTCCCTTCCATTTTATAGGTGAAGGTCCAACGTTAATCAACGAATTGACAGCACTGCCCCCAGAAACACTGGATCAGTAAGGTCGTTCAAGATGACTGCGGTTTGGCTAACATGACCTCCGTTTTTGAAAAGAGCCCATTCATTTTGTGTGCAAATCACAGAAGGATTAGTTTGATTCATAATGTTTTGAAGTTGTTTGCACCAACTGCACTTCGTAAGCTAAGCGAAACGCCCAAATAGCACATTCATGAGGAGCAAGCCGGGTTTTGCTTCGGCCGTGGCTGAGTTGCTCCCTTCACACTTCTCCAGATGTTTGACCTCTGATATTCATATGGATGGCCAACAATTGTTGTCTTCTCGGACATCAGAAGAGCTTTTAATTCAATTGAAAGAAATGCACTTCGAGACCATCCATCGAAGGAGGGTGTGCGAGAGAAGCACGCGAACATCCCGAAAACAATCTACCGTCACACATCTGGCACAGTAAGGACTTATGGCAACGTATCGCCTATCATCAGCATCTCAAATGGAGTGCGACAAGGTTGTCCGCTCACCTCCTTGCTATTCAATTTTATGGTAGACGAAATCCTAGAATGCGAATATGACTGTGTGGAACTGCTCCGTGGCAGTCGACTGCAAGACATGGGATATGCATACGACCTCACCCCAATCTGTGAACCCCGAACATCCCATACAGAGTGGGGGCTTCAGTTTGGCAGTGTGATATGGCTTGTGTACCCAGAAAGTGGAAGGTGCTGTTGCAAGATTGACACCTTTGGTGGTAAGCATTTAGTAGTCGAGAGGTTCGTGCATCTTGGGAGCTGTATCAGTGCTGATGGAACGTACGGTGGGATCATAAATCGTACAGGAAAACTCGGGCAGCGTATGCCAACTGACGCCATCTGTGACGTTGACAAGATCTCAGTCCCACTGTGAAAAGTCGAGTGTATAATGCTGCTGTCCGAGCAATTCTATTGTACGACTGGGATACCTGGTCCACCCACGCGGAAGATGTTCACAGAGTATTCGTTTCCGACCATCGGTGTCTCCGAAATGTTAGCGGCATGTGGTGGGAACACCGTGACAGCAATGACGAAGTTCACCAGCGTGTCTGGAACAGATAAACTCTGTCGACCTTTGGACACTGTGAACTCGACTCACAGGATTTGTTGGTTTGGTCACGGTTACATCTTACGAACGCCAGTTAACCGTCTGTCACATCATGCCTTCTTTGCGAGTGGTGGGTTAGGTTGGAAAGGGCAGCCAGGTAGTCCGCGCATGGCTTAGGTTCAGGGTATGAAAACATCTACTGTGAAACTTGTTTCAATAAGGCGTTCCCGGCTTCCTTGTAGAGGTCCGAATGACAATGAACACCTTTGGATAGGGATACCGTATGGTATGGCGCGTAACAGAACTCAGTGGCGCTTGTGTTGCGAGGTTCTATGTGCATGGTTGTAACTATTTTCTCTTTACCCCGCTAGATTTCCTTTTCCCTTCGTCACTTTATACATTAACTTCTTTCCCCATATTGCGGTCCATTTACCACTTTTTGTGGTTTCCAATGTGTTAGATATACATGAATTTATATTGTCACGAGTCGGTAAGCATTACCTAATCGCAATTATTACAAGCTGTACACAAGTATATTAAGAAATAGCGTATCCAGTGGAAGTTGTTAAAAAGCTTTACCAGGTCATCCTAGATTTCATGTAGAACAGGCAGTCACGAGGAAATAAAAATTTACCGGAAATTGCCACCAATCCCTCGAGATTGCTGCAACGTTTGAGAGAACATTTCATATTTGCGCACGTCGTTTTCTGTCACCGACCGCCTGGCGAAACGCATGGCTTCTTCAAAGTGACGACGAGTAATTTCAGGCACAGGATCGCTTTCATCCTCCTGTAATTGAATGAATGTATGGGACATACATATAAAACATACAGATCAGTACAAGAATGGAAAGCGGATTATTACATTTAAGAGGTAACAAACTCATCACACAAATGCCAGATAGATATTCTGTTCCACGTGAGGGCGCATCCAGTCATAAATATACAGAATCAATCGGTTCCAGGGGGTTTCGTAAGTGAATCAAGAACAGCCAAACGACGATATGTCAGGCACATGTCCGATCCAACGAAATCGATTAAGAGTGGTCGAAAATAAGTCTGATAGTCTTACAAATGCCAACTCAACCAGACTTCAGTAAAAATGATTGCAGGGACTTTACGTGTAAATTAGGCAAAAGTGGACAAAATTAGAAAGGCTCCCGCAAAAGAATCGAACGTCCCGAGAATGTCTTCCACAGCGACGTCGAAATTCTAGTCTTTGACGAAGAGCGGATATTTGGTAGTGATTGTCAAACGGATTATTTTGTCCAATCCTTACATTTGCACAGATTTAGATAGTTAGGCTATGCACTAAGGAGGCCAGTTAGTCGTCTGTCACACCGAGCACTTTGCGCCTATGCTGCGGTGGACTGGCGTAGTGAGAAGCAGGTAGATGATGACCGAGCGTAGGGAAATGAAATCGTTCACGAAGGGGTTGGTCAATGTACACCGGGTTCGCTTCCCGGGCTAGGGCCCTCGCGACTCACAGAGTCAGTGGCTGGGGACGTTAGATGAGATGGTGGTTAGTAAATCTGAGTGGCGTGAATGTTGTCGTGGTTTGTGAATGCATTTAATGGTGCGGGGTAGTGAAAGCCGTAGAGAAGTTGTCTTGTTGATAACGCCTTACTTTCATTCACAGCTCGGTTGTTTGTTCGCGAGGTGCAAGCACCTTGACGCTAAATGTTTAAACATAGATGTACTTATTTTATTTGTTAGATCCCTTCCCATCTCTTCATTCATTCTTTTCTCTTCCCATATAGAGTTCTGTTTTTTCTTCGTGATTGTGTGGCAGTTAAGCGTCAGTGTAAGCCACTGATGTATGGCTGTCTACGATGATGATGGTGAATCTCTACACCGTCCAACATGTAATCGAAACATTACCCCGCATCAAGGTTAAGCCACCTTTTACTTGACCATTTGGTGGTTATATCCAACCGTTTGAGATCTCGACGTGGCGCACCTTAGTCTGATAGTCGTTCAGTTGATTTACAGATTACATAACTCAATCACAGTATGTCACACATTTTACCGGTTTGTTCAGTGACTGTGTTTACAGGTTTGGACAAGCATATGGACGAACGACTTTGCTGTCTACACAATTCCTCATTTTATGTGGACTAACGGGTACAGAAAATGCAGGGTTAGGTCCTTGTTGCGAACAAGGTACGCTTTAGAATCAAAACGCAAAATGGACAGTACACAGACACCATAAACAATTTTTTCCAGCAACAGCCTGACCTCTTTACGATACCACGAGCGAAGAAGACAAAACAGTGAACAAAAAGAAAAGACACAAAATGGTGTTAGGATACCAGATTATAGAGACAAGTAATCAGCACTGTACAGTAATGAGTGGTAAAATCCAAAGCTGAATATGGATTGGTAGGATAATCTTCCGACTGATCTGACAGAACAGGGTTTTCGGCTTCCATACTGTGATACATTTATTACAATGTAATATTCCACATTAGTGCTATCAAACCGCTCAAATTTAGATAAAGACATTTGAAGACATCAAAAAAAACGGAGTCTGTAATCACAGTTGCAGTCGAGTATTCAAATTAAAGTGATAAAACGATTCATCTGTGTGGGGCAATCGAATTCTTTCGAGAGGTACAGCAAACACAAAAGATAAACAATAAGTCTCCAGTGGACGGTACACACTAAAAACTAGGGACAAAGATGAGGCAAGCCTTTACTTACCATTGCATTTGGTCGTGCTTGTCTTTCTCGCTCAGCTCGTATCTCTGCTTCGATCGACTCACGAATAGCCTGTTTACAGGCACGCTGACAAATCTCCGTAAGATCGGCTCCAGAGAAACCTTGAGTAACCTTGGCAAGGTAACCAAGATCAACATCCTGAGAGTGGACAAAAGGAAACAACCAATAAAAACGAACTTCAAATCAAAGGTCAATGGCATGAGCTTTCTCTTAAAAACACCACTGACATTGATGATTAACTACCCTACAAACAGGCGAAGATAGGAAACAAAACCTTAGATTAAGGAGAAAATAAGTTGGAGGAATGGGATTTAGTTTATGTGGGTAAGTCGTATGTATGCCATACACCCGCAACGTTACAAATGAAGAGCATTAACAAACACATAATGCATTTTTGGTGTCTTGTCAACAATATTACAAATAAGTGAAACGACACCACCAAGTCAGAAGAAGCCAGCTAGTTTCAAGTAGATAGTCCGTAACAAAAAAGACGGTGTTATGATCAAACCAATGTCGTTCTGAAGACGCAGATGCACACACCAAGAAGACCAACCATATAAGCCAACCGATTCAAAAAACGTTTGTGTGCTGTCTGCAGAACTATGTGAGGCAATTTCTGAACGTTCAATATGTTGGCATACTATTAGGACTCTTTGAGTACCTCTTCAAACTACCACTTATCATGAAGTTGGAAAGGAAGTGGGAAATTGGATACTCGTCCAACACCAAATGAAGTACAGAACATTTAAGATAATTGCGCTCTGAATTCATAAGGGGCATTCGGTAACTTTAAAAAAGGACATTTCGCCGAAACGTTCCTGCGACGGAGGCAGCCCCGGTGAACATGCCAGCCGATAGAGGCGAAAAAAGCATTTAGGTGCGAAACATCATGAATATTGACAAGGAAAAAAGTGGAGATATATCAGTTACTTTCAAAGTACAGATGTGGTTGATACACCTGCGATAATGTCGGAAACCCATCTGCATTTACTTAGTGATCTGTGTTTCAAAAGCTGCCGCATTATGAGACCTGTGAATATGTTGGAGGCAGCAAAGACGAAAAACATGTCAACATACTCGAGGCACTTTGCTGCCAAGCACGAAGATGAGTGATGGTATGTGATGAACCAGCATAGTTCCTTAGTAGTATAAGTGGCATCCATAAGGGTTTTGCGGCCCTTTACTTTTTCAACAACCGTTGACATCATTTTGGAGAGCCCTCTTGTCGACTGGTGACGCAGAGGTCCAGAATTATTACCCCAGGATCAACTTCTAGATTCAAGTACACTGACGACATCGAGAAAACCTGCAACAGCGCGCAAACGGTACAAGACACTACGGATAGGTGTGATATCAGTTCATCGATTCGACCTGCATTTTGTTTCAGTGAAATGCTGGTCTACTTCAAGACTGTCAGCAGCACACGCACATGTTCATTATCGCTAGTGACAAGAAAGAAGTAAGCGATAAGTTTTCTTTCCCGAGTATTTGTATCAGCTCTGATGGGGACAGTCCAACAGGTGGAATTCGACATAAACTGCGTCAACTGTGGTGTAAGCGTGGCAATTTTCGGTCGAAAACTAAAAGAGAGACCGGTGTGTTCGCGAAGTGCGTCATCGACTTTTCCACGTGTTGTGTGCGTATCTGTCGATCGATCGATAACCGTTTGGGTTGACTATCTTATTGATCGTGAGAACTCGTCGTATAAATGTTCCCTGTACAAACATTGCATACTGCCTTATGTTGGATTGACTGTGTTATGACCCCCCTGATGGAGAAAGGCAAGAACAAACGCAAAGACCACTGGCAGTATCTCTATCACGAACGAACGCAACGATATCGCAAAACTGTAAGGAAATCAGAACGCGAATATCGAAATCCAACTCTCGCAACCTAGAACCCCCAACAAGTAAGGAAAAAGATGACCTTCAAAAGAGCTTTATTTGCTGCTCAGCCCGAAGGCAAAATGATGGTTTACAGCAACTGTATTTACAGGTTTTGGGCGGCCTTGGGCCTAGGCTACCAAACGGACCAATCAGAGGTAAGCGCAAGTTCTCGGATGTTTGAGGATTCTGGCGGGCTTTCAAATTCTCCAAAATGAAGAATCCATTTTTCTTGGCAAATACGACCAATTCTCGGGAAAAAGTGCCTTTTCCCAACAGACTGCTTTGTGCCTGCTTATGTCGCTGCTGTTGTAATAAACCGTTTTATCATTCTATTATCATTCTGTTAATCGGCAAACGTAACAGACTTTTTCTGCGGTTTAGGTTAGTCTGCGAAACAGCCTGTTAGTGCAGATGAAGTTTAAACGTTGACAGTTCTCGAACATCGATATTTCCGTACCAATGGGCAGGAGTGGTGAGTACCATATAATCGTCAGCGTTTTCGGAACAAATAAATCCGGCATACTAATAAGCGCATCGATCCTGTCAAGTAAATCTTGAGGGCTCGAGCACGTTTTGGGAATGCTGACTTACGGCTCACTGCACCATGCGTCTCCTGTACGACTTGAGCCAGACTGAAGGCAATAGCCAGGTTCCCAGTTGGGGCTGTAAGGGCGATGCTCACACGTAGTTAAGAACGCAGTCGGAAATGGTATAGGACTTATCAATAACACAGCAGTTATCTATATCATTTTAGAGACCCTGAAGACGCAGTGAATTATTTCAAATGGAGTATTAGCTAAGCGGCGAATTAACCTATAGCCATTGTATTCTAAACATGAAATATGGATACAGAATTAAAAAAACATATACAAGCACAGTAACTTTATCGATGTGTCGAGACGATCAACTCGAATCCTTTGAAGCGAGCTGGGATCTCATCTGTATTAAGGTGCCTGACGAACTGAAAGGTTTCGGGGCTTAAATGATCGCGAATCCTTAACAGCTGCACAAAATATTGAGAATCTCCAGGTGAACCCACGATGTCCGTTACTTCTTTCAAAATCAGGACATCACAGTGTTTACCAACATAAATTGACACGAATCGGCCGAATGCACCTAAGAAATAGTATTCAACTGCAATAACTTTCGAAGAAGTGGTTCAGGCCGGCTGCGAGTGGCCGTAGTTGCGGTGTGATGCTTGTCAAAATTAGATTTAGTAGGGGAAGAGACTGATGTCAAGGGCAGCTTGTGGTTGGTGACAACTTTCTGAGTTCGATTAGTGCACTACACTTTAGTGACCATTCTTGGAGAATTATACCACATCGATATGTGCAACATGTGTGGCAAAGTGCGACAGTAATTCGTCTGCAAGTAGTTTTTTGTGTATGCAATTACCAAATGACGAACAATGAGGAACAAAAACTTATGGAGCAATGCTTGCAGACATACTGAGAAACCAATATTTTCCGCATCGCTGAGAAAAATTCAGAACTTGTGCGACACTGAATCCCTGACCCCAGTCTGTCAATCCACAACACATACAGTGTGCTAACCTGAAAATTGAACAGTCCAAATTATTGATTACAACGATGGTGAGATTGCTCGGGGCACACGTACAAACGAAATGTTGCCGGACAGGATATGCAGCAATAACTGTTGAACTGGAAGGCTTAGATAAAGCACGAAGACACTTGACACAGAAACGTTTACTTGCGTGATGTACGTCTTTGTACATAACAGCCCGGACACTGTAGAAGATTGAATTTACTACCAGCTCACAAAAATTCCAATCAAGGCCCTCATAACCAGTATAATCCACATTGAGGATTTTACCCTGAGTGGCACAACTAAGACGAACGATGGGATGCGACAGTTTCTCTACTTAACGTGACCTAACACTAGGCAATATATTAGAGCGCTTTGAACGTGCGGGAATGCCCTCAGGATCTTGAAAGTAGCAGACAATATCACTTTAACCCTTGGTGCCTCAAATGCAAATACAAGCAAATGACGATCACATAACGTCCGTCCAACATAGTACTCTCCAGAAAGCAACACTTTTCAGAGGGTGAAAACGCCTCTCCTTGGAAGGCGATTTAATCTCATGGAATTCGGTCGGTATGAGTGCAATATGGTGAGCAAGAACTATCTAAGTATGTATAAGTACTAACAAAGTCATCGAGACTCACACATCATCATCACAGACAGCAATACATCAGTGGTTCACATTGATGCTTAACTGCCACATTGAAAACATATTACAAACCCTCCAAAAGTAAGTATACTAACAAGCAGTCCCCGTTTGCAACTTGTTGTGACAGTTAAGCAGACACCATATAACCATAAAGGATCACGTGTCGAGGTAAACGATCATTAAAAAAATATATCCATAAGTAGCTTAAGTTAAAAGCTAAAAATGAAGTCCCTGTGGCAGTATCCAGTACTTGCAACTGTGTAACAGCATGATTACATGGAGACCAGAATACCGCACGGCTGTTCGGAGCTAGAAATAACAACATTCGAACCGGGAAATTCTTACCAAGAGAATCATGAACATCGTTTTAAGTGGATTCATAATTAAGGTAAAACGTGCGGTCTGATTCAACTATGTTTTAGGGACTGCCGTTCAACCAATTCAGTTGAAAGGGCCCCAAAACGATTATCAAGTACAGATCCCTTCTTTGTGCTTTACGACTAGATCATCACCAACATTACAGAAAGCAGTACATCAGGGGTTCTTACTGGTGTTCAACTCCAACATACATCTAAATGGTCGCATTGTTGTTGCTGTCGAGTGTTTAGTTTGCCTTTAGTCATGTATTGTCCGTTAGCTCAGGGTAATTAACATCAGTTATAACGCAATATGACGACAATTTCTCTTGTTCGAATCATCTACACTCCATCACTGAGATGACTTTTCGGGGTCAGTGCATGTTGTAGTATGAAGCTGTGAATCTTTCATTCAGACTTGCAAGCCAACACTGAAGGGCATAGCATGGACATCCTAGCCAGCATATGATATGCGTTGGTGTGGGTTCAGCAAAATAGAGTACGAAAACAAATGCAGCAAAAAATAACAGGACAAACATACCGTTCGTCTGATTTAGAAAGTAAATTAATTTAAATTATGCTACTTCTTACAGTCAGCTGGTCGGGTTTTAGACTAGGCTTCTGAGTTGAGTGTAAGGCAGATGAAGTCATTATAGCAAGGTGCGAAATTTAAATTCGCACTGCGACGATTGTGCTAACAGGTTGGGTTTGGACCGAAAAAAACTGTGGTACTACTTCCTGAGCAAAACTAGACCCATTTGAATCGTGAAGATGCTGTTCCTCAAAAAGAAACTAGATCTTGACGCAGTGTGACAGCTTGCACTTCTCGATAACCCACTGGGCTAAACTGGACAGTGTGGCGATCACACCGGCAAAGACATCATCATCATCATAGACAGCAACACATCAACGGTTCACACTTATGCTTAACTGCCACACAACCATGATGAATAAAATGCAAACCCTGTACAGGAAGAGGGAAGAGAAGAAAGGGAAAAAGGAGGGGACCTAATCACTAAAACTAGCTACGTCTACATTCAAACACAACATCAAGGCGTCTACATCTTGCAAACAAACAACCGAGCTGTAATTGAAAGTAAGGCGTTATCAGCAAGACAGTTTCTTTAGGGCTTTCACTACCCCGCGTCATTAAGTGCACTCACTTCAAAGACAACTCGGTCAAACAACATTCACGCCACTGAGCTCACACCATTCAGGCCAATAGTTAGGGGTCTGACAAATCAGTCTTCTGGTCTTCCAAATTGGGGATTGGAATACCGGCGACAGTTTTTCTTGAGAAAGAATAAGTTTCCGCACACCGTTATCCACTCACTGTCTTGTGATGCAGGCTTTTGAGCCACATGCTTTGGTAGAGAACCCTAATCGTTCTCCTGTCCAAATCTTGGCGTCTTGGTAATAAAACAGCCCATATACGACGACGTACATCCACAACATTGTTAATTACACTTTGTATTGGTCATCTAGTGGCATAAACTACTTCCAATGGAGGGGCGAAAGCATGCTACTGCTGGGCCATCTCTCACACTCCCTTCTGATTTGGATCTCAGACTCCTCCTGAACCCCATTTCTAAGAATCATCCAACAGACCTCAAAACATATATAACTAATTCATAGTAACACTGTCCCATCTCCTACTACTCATCCTGAGGCCGCCCACGTCCTTCACCTAAACCTAGAACGCAAATTAATATAGACGCTTTCAACGTCCCCACTCTGTAACAACTAGACCATCAGGCGGCTCTAACAAGGACGTAAGACTCGTTGAATTTCTGCTACATTTCAGGAACTAGAACAGTAGTCAAGGTATAGAACACACGGCTTTCGCAGTTTACTGCATAATAGCTATACACCTCGAGTAACTCCACGATCGCCATCACCGGTCAAGCAGGAATAGGTAGTCCTCAGCATGACAGCCGTAGTCGCGTTGGTAGATCTGACTTCTGTCAACAGTAGACCGTAATCCGCTTGGCATGTTCTGCTAAGGTCAGTTCAACAGGCTATCTTCAGAAATCATTTTGTTGTGCTGTTTATGTTCTAACTGATTACACTGACATCGGTGTTAAAGATGCCTTTTACTCCCATCTGGTCGTTCTCCTTTGGTTGATACGTGGTTTTGATACGGTCATTCTGATCGGAGATATGGATGTCCTTGTCGGCCATGTTGGTAAGGCCGAGGCTCGTTTATGTGGCAGGTTTAAAGTAGCACCACGTCGGTCGGATAATGAGGAACAGATGTTGCGACTGTGCGCTGAGCACAAGCTATTTTTAGCCAGTATTGGTTTTAGAAATCGTGCGCGTCAGTTATACTTGCTGTGAATCAGACCTGGTCTCAGACAGACCACATAGGTTTTAGCAATAGGTGGCGCGGCTCCATTCAAGATTGTCGTTCTTGTTGGAGCACATACCTGGATTCAGATCGTGCGTTGGTACGTTGCCGTTTTGCTCTCATTTCCGCTAGGCAATTATCCCACTGCCCGCAACAACTGTCTGTAGAGAAACTGGTCAAGTCGTCGGTGAAGCACAAACAGCAAACTAGCATAAAGTACAGACTGTGCAGTTCTCACCTCGAAGATCCTAATAGTTGTTAGACCGGAATCTCACGGGTCATTCACGAAGCAAGTAAAATAGCATGCGACAAGGTGGTTTGAGTGAAACACGAGGTAGATTTCAGAGGAATTCCTAGAGCTGTTCGATGTCAAAGAGATCACTGCCTTTGGCAATTCACACACGTTTAGCAAAGATATCCGTAGGAAGTTGAACTATGGCCTGACTGCCGACCGTGACGCATGACAACCGGAGCAAGTTAGGGAAACAGAAGCCACCCTTGTAGTTTGATAAGAGGCATTCAACTCAACCCTGTTCCTTTGGAAAATTCCTGTTAGGCGCCGGTGACTTGGAAAGACGCAGTAGATCATTTCTTGTTCGTAGTCTGCGTCCCATCGGAGTTTCAACTGGCGACGTCCGGTGCTAGAAACGGAATCATTGTGAACGACGGCAAATCCAGTGGAAAAAATGAAGCTGATTGTGCAGCGGTGACAAGCGCAATTAGATATCACTCACCTGAAGTTAATCGAAACTTCGACATGGAATGTAACCCTGATTTCAGTAAATTCATGTTATGCCGGGTTCGGCGACCGACGTTATCACGAACAACACACTGAGCTTGGTTATGACGCCGAAGTCGGAGTGGCTTTCGAATCGTGGCTCAACCATAACTAAGATACCCTCCGAGCGGAGTTCACCGAGATGGAGAAGTAACTACTTCAAACACACAGTACGACAAAACACTAGAGGTATATTGATGTCATTCCGCCAAATAAACCTTGTGATCTTAAGTTTAAAGAAATACTGAAGATGTGAACGAATAGTTTCGGGGAGGTGGCCATCCTTGTTCAAGACCCGGTACCAATGCATCACGTTGGTGAAGGATGCCTAATAATGGTCGTATCACATGAAAAGTTCAAGCTGCAGATAATGCAGCGATCATATCAAGTGTATCACATTTATATGCGGTATACAAGAAACTCGAGATGCTGAAATTCGTAGGGGAGTTCTGAACAAGACTGAACAGGATCATATCATAACGTCGCCAGCTGTGACAGGTGAACCCTGAAGCACAATGACAGCCCATATCAAAGGCCTCAACTGCATGTAGGCTATGTGGTGACTGGCAGTATGCACGGTTCTATCCGTTGAAGCAGCATGAATGTCAAAAATGCAACTGATTCGGGCACAAGGTGTACTGCTGTTCCATTTAGTCATTCAGTCGTCAGTCATCGTTTTCGGTCAACTACCGAAAGAAACTAAAGAAATACGGGGCAAAGTTGAACATCGCATGGGCTGCATTTAACCCAACTTAGCTTAACACCGCACACACCTGTCGATGAGAAGTAACGGCAATCCGGTAGATTTACAGCTTGACAGTGGTTCTGACATTGCGCTGATTTGGGAGGGAACGCAGAATGGCATTGGCGGTCGGGTACACATCATCACCAAAGACGGCAATACATCAACGGTTCTCACTGATGCCTGACTACCATCCAACCAGAATTAAAAACAAGCACTGTCGAAAAAAGGAAACGACCTCACTGGTAAAAGTAACTACTTCAATATTCAGACAGTCAACAGTTGCCTACACCTCGTAAACAAACATAACCGAGCCGTAAGTGAAGGTGAAGCGCGATCAGCGAAGCGGCTTCCTTACGGCTTTCAAAGCCCGCTTTAGTAACTGCAACTACTCCACAGAAAACTTGACCAAACAACGACAACACTTACGCCACAGAGCCTAGTTAGCCAGCATTTCATTCAACGTTTCCAGTCACCGGTCGCGAGGTCCCCAGCTCAGAAGACAAACTCAACCTACAGTAGCCAATTCCTTGGTGGATAATTTCATTTCTCTACGCCAGGTCACCATTTATCCACCTTGCATCATACGTCAGCCGGCCGCAGCGTGGGCAAAGAGTGCTCGGTGAGGCAGACAATTAGCCGGTCTCTCTAGTGCATGGCCCAACCATTTAGAACTGTGTAAAGGTAATCCACCAACTGAAGCTGAACGTTGTTTTCTCGTGCGGCATACACGAAAACAACGTTCAGCTCAGAATCCATCTGCAACAAACTTGATATTGATTGATGGGTTCAACTGCGATGCCGAGCTCGGTGATATCATCATCATTATAGACAGCAATACATCAGTCGTTCACACTGATGTTTAACTGCCACAAAACCACGAAGGATAAAATAAACCTTGTGCATGAAGGAAGAAAAAAGGAACGGACCTAGCTAATAAAATAGATACGTCTATATTTAAACATTTAGCATTAAAGTGCCGATACCTTGCAAACAAACAACCTAGCTGTAATTGAAAGTAGGGCGTCATCAACAAGACAGCTTCCTTACGGTTTTCACTACCCCGCGCCATTAAACGCATTCACTTCACAAACCACGACAACATTCACGTCACTCAGATTGATTAACCACCATCTCATCTAACGTCCCCGGCCACTGACTCTGTGAGTCGTGAGGGCCCTAGCCCGGGAAGCGAACTCGGTGTACATTGACCTACCCCTTCGTGAACGATTTCATTTCTCTATGCCAGGCGCGGCGCGGTGGTGTCTATGCAAGTGGTATAGTCTACCTTACAAATCACACGAAACGGAACCTTCTGGGCATCGTATGAGTTGACGTGAACGGAGAAATGGAGACTGCAGAAACCGCAGTTATGAAGCCAGTCAGTTGGTCCATTTTGGCAACTCCTATTGTCATTTCTAAGAAGGCCAATGGCTCCATTGAGTTATGCGCAGATCATCTAACGAGATTAATCGCCATCATGGAAGACCGCTAATATTATATATACTTCACTCCCTAAGGACTTGTTCGCAAAGCTTAATAGTGAGAGATAACCCAGCAAAATTCGACCTGTTCGAAGCATATGTGCGAGGCGAGATCGACGCAAATTCTGAAGGATTGTTGGCCAACAACACACATCGGGGATTGGTTTAGTATTTTCATCTACCTTATAGAGGCGAAATCAGCGTCTGAAATCAACCAACAGATAACCGACACGATGTTGACTAATGTCCCCGGTGTAGCAGCATATTTCGACGATTTCACTGCGATGGACGAAAAACCTGATGATCTGTTCAAAAAGCTTGACTGTGTTTTCAGTCGAGTTCCAGAATGTGGATTTCATCATTGCACAGAAACGTGCAACATGGTTATGCAGTCGATAAAGTTTCTTGGGTTTATCAACGACCAGTGTGGCTGCCATCCTGATCCAGCCAACGATGACGCAATTAATCGATTACTCTGTTTAAATGACGTCTCAACGTTGGGAGTGTTCCTAAGACTGGTGAGCCACTACAGTATCTTTTCACCCGCGATGCATCATATACGGAAGCTACTAAACCAACTCTCGAGGATGGATGCACTGGTTGGTTGAATGCCGAAATGCTCTTGACAGTGCCAAGGTTAAGACCATTTGGAACCTGATTTTGCCTCGCCTTGATCCGGAAGTGGACACTGTGATGGTCTTAGGTGCCTCAATTTACGGTACTGGAGCAATCATGTCCCACCGATTCCCGCAAGATTCTGAAAAGGCAACAGCCCGAGTATCCAGGAAGTCAATAGCAGCAGAAGAGAATTACGGTCACATCGGAAAGGAAACACGGGCAATTATATTCGTGAAGAAATTTCGCAAAATACTACACGGACGTCACTTCATCCTGCTGGCCGATCACAAGTCGCTGCCTATGGTAGGCGGACCAAAGAAAGCTTTTTCAGTATGGAGCAAACCACCTCCAGCGCTGGCCAACCATGCATCTTGGCTATCATTTTATCAGGGACCGATCGAAAACCAACGCTGGGTAAACGGGTGCCATATTGCAACTGACTGCTTCGCATACCACGGATAACGAGGACAGTGTGATTGCTGCCAGTTCGGTGGATAAGGATGTAGATTAAGTGCCAGCAGCAACAATTAGGAACCCTTTCGTAACTGCATCAATGACCAACCATCAGCAAGACCAGATTCAGTGCTACAAAAATTTTTCTAGATGAGACCCAAATATAAAAAAGCAGGGTTTCGACTGGATTCGAACCAGTGACAGAAACTCCACGAATATATATGCAGCAAGCGCTCCACCATCTGAGCTAAGAAGCCACGCCACATTTGGACTGTTACCAAGCCGTCCAACTGCTTCAGGTGGAATCCACCAAATGATCCAAGGGATCGACTGCTCCGGTAGGATTTCTCGAATACTTCAAGCTGGAATCCACCCACGCTACTGTTAAGCATATAAATTGTATTACTAATTAGTTTGGCAATTATCGACCGGAGGCACATGGAAGGTAGAGGATTTCGGGGTTAAAATAGTAGGAGAAAATCGTGATCAGTGAATGTCTCTGACAGAAGAAAGATAACTTCTAATACCTGCCGGTCGCTCATGCAACGGAAACGGGTTGACTCGATGGACTCTATCCCGAATATGTGATTGAAAGGTTTGACCGGCGAGACAACAGGACCCCACCCGGAGCCAATGACTCAAGAGTCTGACCCACTTGGCAGTGAGGGGTTTGTCTGGCCAGAGGGTGCAATGAATGAGACATTGATGTCTCATTCTGAGCACTCCTGCAAGCAATGGACGTACTGGAACCTACATCAGGCGTTTGGGTGATACCAGAGGTTTATCGACCGTACTGAATAATACGCCGGTTGTCACGGCAACCGTTGGGCGATCGGAATGCTCTTTTTTTGAGCGTACTTTTTCTAACCCCCTCCTTCCTGATATGGAAGATAGGAGTGCCGTAACAATGGAAATAGTTCCGCTGTATGCCCATAGGATCGTGCCTTACTAACTAAGCACTCCTACACGGTCAGTAGTACGATATACAATTCTATCAGTGTAACCGATTTCCGTCTGACAGCTCTCGTTTAGTCTATCTGATAAGGTGGCACGTGGAAGAACCTAAATCCCAGTCAGCATAACCTGCTGGAGAAAAACAACATACAGGCCCAACCACCAAGTCAAGGTAGCAGTGTAGATCAACAGGTAAACACTGGCGCCTTCCTCACCCTCCGACAAATCGGTCAGTAAGCTGCTCTGGCTAGTACTCTCTCAAGCCTGGAGCTTGATGTGTGGTGTGTGTCGAAGACGCGAGTCTACAGTTCTAGCACGGTTATCCATTTGAGCTCACCACTAGATGACTGTCGATCCAAGCGCTTCTCTCAGGATTTCTGATGACGCTGAGGCTGAATCTCGCGGTCAGGCTGAGGGGGGAATCGCATTGAGTTCCAGAGCGAAGCAATGCTTGCTCGATTGGATCCCAGTGAACAGTCGCTTGCGCGCTGTCAGATTCAATACATCGGTGAAAGTCTGTCGAGACAAATCAGACAGGCGTTGTGTATTCATTATATCGGCGTACGCTCCAACGGACAGCTGTTCAGATGCTACCGAGGATGCGTTCTATGACGCCCACGTTAACCTTCTGAAACAAACTAAACACTCAGACATCATCATACTAGCGGACGATTTTAATGCTCAGCTTGGTCGTCTTTCACCGGATGAGAAGTGGCTAGGAGGTATGTGTGGTGTCCTGGCACAACGCATTGATAATGGTAAAAGACTACTACAGCTGTGTGTATCCCACGGTCCGCATATTTCGAGCACAGCACTCCAACACAGGAAAAAACACCGTTACTTGGAGACCTCCGTGTGCCTCCCAAACATGGACACAGTTGGATCATATAGCAGTTAGTTACAGGTGGCG
>LUCH01017690.1:0-27869 GCA_013368495.1 Paragonimus heterotremus
GCGGGTGTTTGGCACTGATTGTCAAACGAGTTATTTTGTTCAGTCACTGCATTTGCACATACTTAGATGTTTAGGCCATGTACTAAGGATGCCAGCTAATCGCTTGCCACATCGAGCACTGTTTGCCGACGCTTCGACCGATTGGCGTAAGGTGCGAGGTGAACAGATGATGATCCGACGTAGGAAAATGAAATCGTTCTCGAAGAGGTTGGTCACTGTAGATCGGGTTCGTCTCCCAGGCTGGAGCCCTCGCGACTCACAGAGTCGGTGGCTTGAAACGTTAGGTGAGATGGGTGCTAACCGACCTCAGTGGCGTGAATGTTGTCGTTGTTTGGCTGAGTTGTCTGTGAAGTGGTTGCACTTTATGACGCGAGGCAGTGGAAGCCGTGAGGAAGCTATCTTGCTGATGACGTCTTACTTTCACTTACAGCTCGGTTGTTTGTTTGCAAGGTATAGGCGCCTTGATGTTGTGTGCTTGAATAATGACGTAGCTATTTTTAATGGCTAGGTCTCCTCCCCGCGCCGTTTCTACTCTCTACCTAAACAGAATTAGTTTCTTCTTCGCCTTCTCTTTCTCCTTCGTGGTTGTGGGGCTGTGATGATGCAGAACTTCCAGTGTGGTGCTTCTTTTCCGAAAACGCCAGACGAAATGTCTATGAGAATGCAACAGTTGTAATCAACTGTGTGTATTTTTCAGTTTATAAAGTACGACTCTAACGCTTGTTTGTGGAAGGGATTGACAAGAAAGTCTACGGGAATGCGAGAACTGTGGTCAACTGTGAGTGATGGTCAGCTTATAAGTTATCACTGATTGGCTGTAGAGTACAAAGCTAAACTTGAACGGTCTATTCGCGTGATAGTTTACCTTACCCGTAAAAATGAGAATCCTTCAATTTTAGTAAACGAGAATATCGCTACGAACAATTAAGTTTGTCTCAGTGTGATGACCTATAAACGCGTTTTGTAGCATCGGAGATACGTTTTCGGGCTACGCCTAATGTAATGATCAGACGTAGGTAGATGCACTCGATATCCTTTGAAGTAAGCGTTAGCGATCACCACTGAGACGCCACAAGCAATAAAAAACAACACAAAATTGACACATTGGTTACCGAAACAAGTTTAAACAGTGAAATTAGATTACGTTATTTGTACGTTGACTCAATCACTTCGTGCATTCTTAGGAACCGCAAAACCAGAAGGATCTTAAAACTAGAGAGATCGATGAATAAACTTTGTTTCTTTTGCAACCTCAAAATCAAGAGAATTCTACCAAACTAGAAGTTATGCGCCTCTCAGTTCATCACATTTTCTGTTATCCTAAATTCTATACATCCAAATCTTTGGAGAAATCCTACAAGCTGAACGGATACTATAGGGGGCTGGATGTGTTTATCCCTGAGAACAATCAAGTAGTTATCTACGACACAGACTGCAAGCTTAACGAGCGAAAATTGTACGATCGAATCAAAGTGCATGTGAGCGTGAAAACAACAGCAGTTAGCTTTGTTTCTCGCCAGCGCTTGCATTTATCTCCATGGTTGTACGACGGTTAAACATCGGCGATGACCACTCATCATCATCATAACAGCCATGAGCCTGACCAAAAGGTATTGTTGCTGGGGCGGCCGCTCGCCTCAACAGTGACGTGGAATATCCTAGAAGAAAACCTTACTAAGAAGAAGACTAAGCGGAAGAACTATAAATGATATGGATACAGTTACGCCATTGACTGCGATACATCGTCATCTCGGATAGCGTCTCTAACCGGCGGTTTGGGTGATCACGAGGACCCCATCCAGGCAGGCGACACCTACCCACTTTGCTCAATGGAGCAGTCAGGGTCTTCATATTTCGTGACCACGTTGGTGCTTGACCACCACGCAGTTTCACCCAACTGTTGGTGGTCTCATTATATAATGCCCGGTACGGTAAACGATGGCCACTAATGTATCGTTGTCTTCGCTGCTGGTGATGATGATGACAAACGACTGGATATTCAGAACTCAGAGTGGCTGCACAGCGAACGAGCGAAAGAAGGAGTTAGCAGTGGCACTGGTGTACAACAACCAAGAATACAATGGCCCATTATAGTATGACACGGACAGTTCAGCAAACAACACCATCAAGATTGCTGTTACGAAAACCGGATTCTAAAAGCAATAGGCAACAGCAGCAACAGACATTCGGCCGAGAGGATAGTGACAACATTCGGCCTAGAAATATACGTAACAAGAATGACCTTAAAAATTGACGTCAGGTGACAAAGCGTGCATAATTCAGAATACGATTTCCTGTTCATGATTGCTGCCAAGAAGAGTTCAACCGTATTAGAACAGAACCAGACTGGTGAGAAATGTGCGCGAATATTTATGCCATAGAATAAAATGACGAACGGGAATAAACCGCAAAGCTTGACCAGTTCAAATCAGGCGAAAGATCTCCTTTATTCTCACTGTTTCCTAATCGGAGACACGTACTGACGTCAAGAGTGGTAAGTTTGAATGCACAAGTAATTTCATAGGCCAACGCATGAATTTCAACCCAGGAAACGTACATCAAACCAAATTATGCAAGCGCCGTGACGAACAGAAAACACCTACGAGTTCAATTATTAAAAAGAAGAAGTACGCTGACATCACCTAGGAAAAACGACAACAGAGACCAGACGCCTCAACATACTCTATTAAAACCGGTCGTGCAACCTAATTTGAAAGCAGACAAAATAAGGATTTTTCGGCGTGTATGTACACAGCTGGGCTGAAAACCACCGGTATTCAGTAAGGGTCACTTAAATGGCTCCCAACGAAATGCGAATGGATACAAGCACGACACACACACACACACACACAACACGGCACTTGCCATGACCAGTCTGAGATGGATAAACAATGTTAACTGCTCACGTGCACGTGATAAGATGAAACTTCAGCATTGTCCAAGCAGCAATAAATAGTCACCTAGTGAAGTATAACCTGAACAAAGACTAGTGTTGGTTGTAGCAATTCAGGACGAGACCTATGAAGCAACACCATTAATGAGGCATAGTAAAGTATAAATCCCCGCCCTAAGAGACAATGTTCAGGGGAAAACCTTACCGACGTAGCGAAATCAACATCTGTGTGATAAACAAGCTCCAGAATTGATGAGAACTTGACCACCGAAGCGATTGAAAGAAAGACGAATCTGAAGCGGAGACAGAGACCGAGTGAATGTGAGGACAACTCTTCGAGGGCAAGCACACACGCAACTCATTGTCTGTTATACAACACATGAACCGTATGTAGTACAAGTAGCCAGGTATTCACAAAAATGGATGTTAGTAAATAATGGAAGATTTAATCGACATAAACTGAACATCATTCACACTCAGTCGTAGTTGTCACATTCTGACACTTTACAGAACCCATATTGAAGCATCATACTCGCTCGTGTAAACCTTTGCCGTTGCCAATAATTGAATCCCGGTCCACGTTCTCAAGGAGCAGCCGTTTACCACAACACTACTGACTTCAAGCTGAACACGACCGAGTCATCATGTCTAAATGTGAAACCACATTTGTTTGTGTTCACGCTGTTCGACCGCCTCGAAAAGAGTAACTAACTATCCTATTTACTCCCATTGACAATCCAAAAATCAGGACTTTTCATCCAAGTTGAAATAACACATTTTACCAAAGTCGTCCATTAGTGCCTAACTACAAAGTGCTGGTCCAATAATTTAGTAGAAAGAGGGGAAGTTTACATGAAATGTGAATGTAGCGAACGTGTTAGTAACGTCCTTCCAACGAACAATGGATACAAGTGACTGGGCACACGAAGATCCACACTACAATATTATTGTTTAGAAAATATTTGTTGGGTGAGCAGTTAATCGTCAAAAAAATTTAAAGATCCCCTTCGAAATTCACAGTTGGTTTCATGCAAAGGTAAACATTTAGATCTGGCACACAATTCGCGTTCTAGTTACGACTCAGTAGTTATGCACATCTTCGTCCGGGCCGAAAGCTGATCAAATGTGAGTGCAATTCAACTTGAAACCATCTAAATCCTCAACCATTCATTAGATGTACTCGAGTAAAAAAATAGAACGCAGAGATTTACAGCTTTTATCTAACAAAATGTACGCTTCTATAAGACGCTCGGGGTCTCAAAACACAAGGGAGAAGAACATGAGACCATTTGTATACATACTAACGGTATGAGTTGTTTCTTTTATAAAGGCGACACTCTTCATGTATACACACCGTTGAAAAGGTATCGCGACATATCATCCCGAGGGAGTTATCCCCAGAAATGGATAGCCCGGTTACCACTGAAAAGAAATGTAGACAAATGACGAAATAAAACTCTCGGCCGATTGATTTAATTGGCCGCACAGAGAGAAACGTCAGGTCAACATAACGTGAAACTGACCGAAACATCTTGATATCCACCGAAGAAGTGTTTCTGAAGCGTTATGCATCAAACCCAACATATCCAGACCAAACTGAACGCTCATAGCCACCCAATCAGAACGCCATCCGACTGAAGAGAGTCTGCTGCTTCCAGAAGTCAAGCTAGAGGTTAAATAGATGAAACAATGAAAATCATAGACACAACCAAACGGCGACCGATAGATGCAATTGTCAGTATTGACCTCATGTTTAAGTTACCAAAAAACAACGCCAAATGTGAAAGACAGAGGCTGTAATTTTGCACAAACCGATCCTGAAGATAGTTCATGATGATCGTTCATTTGGAAACATGGCGCTCTGATACGATTATTGAACACTGAAAAAAAAACATTTTTTAAAATCCTTATTCCGAACAAAGCGTCGGCCTTTGATAATATCACTGCTGCCGATTGATTAACAGACCACGAGGATGTCGACCTGAAGCGTGAATAATGAAGAGTCCAAAGAAGATCAGCTTGAGAAGTAATACAGAAAACAGCACAGTGAAGCTAAGTGTGGACAGACCATGTCTTCGATATACATCCGGATTCATTGTTCATTCGCGCTCCACGTCTTGTCGTGGCAGCGCTGAGTAGTAATCGCACACTACGCTGCCCGTGTGATCCTAGTTGAATCACGAAAGTAGGCAATTTGGCTGTCATTATTTAAGATTCGACAACTGGTCGTCAGTCATGACTAACCTGAGACAGTTCTAACCAGCAGATGGGAAGCGGAGATGGTGCATACCCAAGTGGCGAATTTCACAGGCAAGGTGAGCAGACAGAAACACTGCGCAAGAGTGCATTAGGCGAAGTGATAAGCACGTGGTTAGTTGCCATGACTATACGATAAAATATTTACCAGTAAGTGAGATGCAACGGTTAAACCTGAAACCGTAATGCATCTTAATGATATAAGCACATTGAAGTATTGTCTTTTCAGTGGCGGAAGATGTCAGTGCTGACTGTGACGTCTGCTTCGACTGTCTTGAGAGAACAATTATATGATGTAATTTATAAGGTTTCTTCCTGATCAATAGTCCGTACAATCTGAACACAAACGTACGTGTAACTAGGTTGCAATGGAAACACGCAGCAAGACACACTGGAACATGACAGCTGTGCATACACGGATGGATGGCTCTCGCTAACCCTGCACTGTTGCATCATGCTGAACGGTCAAAACGGCTGAAGCGTCAACAAGAACAATCTCTGAACGCACACAGACGGGTTGATACGTGTGATAGATTGGACCTCCACAAACTGCAGAATGCTTTTAGTGTTAACAAAGCTACATGTGAGGATGTGCAGCAGTAGGTAACATGCAACCAACCAATGTTCAACAAAATCAATCAGACAAGTAGCGTCATGAAACTTTAACTTCACGATTCAACCAGCCCCGCAAGCGAACGATGAACTCCTGTAGAACCCGTGGACAGTCTGCTATACTGCATTCACTTGAGTGAGGTAAGTAAAAAGGGCGATTGAATGTATGACCGACGCTCGCCAGTGGTCACGTGAACGATATCCAATGAGACACTCAAAGCGGAAGCAAACTGGTCAATGAACTTTGAGGAAGTGGTTGCTCAGTCGGTACAGCAACTCCGAGGGAAGGCAACAAAGTTTACAGAGAATGGACACTGAACTATCCTATCCGTTTTCGACGTTTAACTATGTACGGGCGGTAGTTGAAGTAGCATAAACGGTTTAAAACCAACAAGGTACCATTCCAACGCACTCCTAGATAAGCAAAAAACATCACACAAATCACTCCGAGAAGTACACATCAGGCATACAGTTTACACATAAGCTGGACTAGTGGAAAGAAGTAACCGCGTGTGCTTCCCTGATTGAGCGTGCCAACTACTTCACGTAGATCCATGAAGCGGTCGACTTACACTGTGAGCTACAGAGTGTGGATCAACAATTGGGAATGCACTCCGACACAGCTGCAGATAAGCACCTTTCCTCATGGTGAACGAAGAGAAGAAAAAAGACGTCAAATTCAAGAGAAGCGTCCTGTGTACCACCGGCCAACAATTGCCCTAATCCTTGACTATAAAAGTGCGTTCGATTCAGTGGATCGATCTACACTTTTAGAGTCGCCTAAACACAGGAGTGTGTCGACCAAGAATGTGGACGTACTGTCGGTGCTTTACTCCCATACATCGGCTCAAGTTAAAGTTTACAGTTAACTGTCTGACAGCTTCAACACCATGAGCGGCGTGTGTCAAGGCTGTTCACTTTCACAATGTTTGTTCAATTTTGTCACAGAGGAAATAATGGGGGACTGCCTAGGGTTCTCACAAGATGGCGGCGTGGACCTCTTAGGTGACTGAAGACTGACTGATCTTGATTATGCTGACGACAAGGTGTCGCTGTTTGACACTTTCCAAGCAGCACAAACAACACTAAAGACTATTTCGCGTCCTGAAAAATGTTTTCCAATGCGCTTTGCAACTTCAAAATGCAAAGTGGTTCTGCAAGATTGCTGTGATTACATAGATTTATCGTTAGCTAATGAAGCCATGGGGGTTGTTAGCCGCTTCGTGTACTCGAGAATCAGCTGCGGCGGAAGTTTAGGGAATAAAACAGAGGTGCGTGTCTCTAAAACTAGGGTGGTATTCGCCAAACTGCGAGATCTCTGGCGATAGAGAGGCATCTCTTTGATGCCTAAGGATCACGTATGTAGGACAACAGTGAGGACTGTGTTACTTTACGGCAGCAAAACTTGCTCGCTCAGGTTAAGGGACGTGAACTATCTTCAGGTATTTGACCACGGGTGTTTCCGTTCGATCGCTCATGTCGGGTGGCATCAGCAATTAAGCAACGAAGACATTAAGAAGCGGGTATTTTGTAGTGATTGGCAAATAAGTTCTTTTGTTCAGTCTTTACATTTGCACAGACTTAGATGGTTAGGTCATGTAATAAGGATGCCCGCTATTCATCTACCACACCAAGCACTCTTTGACGATGCTGCGACCGACTGGTGTAAGGTGCGAGGTGGACAGATGATGACCTGGCGTGGGGAGATGAAGTAGTTCTCGAAAATGTTGGTCCCTGTAGACCGTGGTTGTCTGCCAGTTAGGCATCAGTATGAACCACTGATGTATTGCTATCTAAGATGATGATGATAACGATGATGATACGGTCAACGCAAGTTGCTTCACACACACTGTCAGAAGTAAACAGTTAGTGACACAATGTGGGCAACCGAGTGATCAGAAGTTTTCAAAAATCCTTCGTAGTTGGACATTCCTTGCAAGAAGCAACTGGAGTTTACATTTCAAATCTACGGAGGCAATATTTTGTTCATAGAACAGGCGGAGAGATGAAAAACTTTGAACAATGTGCTGACCGAGGTGTCATGCCACCTCGCGGAGCTAAAACCCTTTGGAAGAATTTCTGAGCATTAATATTTTGTATCTAATCGTTTGCAGAATCAACATCAGGTTTCTACCGAAACTGATTCAACTAGGTCCGCTGTGCGAGATTCGTACAAAACATTACCTGCACTGAACAGCTGTAAAACCAATGCAGTAGGAACGCTGTCCGGAATACGTGGGGTTGAGATCAAACATTCATCGCGTTTGACCCTCTTCTTTTAGATTTGTTATGAACATTCTTTAAACCATAGGAACTATTAAGCGCAAACACCAGCAAACCGAGCTTTTAAGTTTATTCAAAGAGTAGATCATTATCTATGGTAAAAAGTTAAGTTTAAACAGGACGTGTTTTGAAATTTTGATAACAATCGGCCTCAATAGCACATCCAATGAGTTCGACAGGCCGTACAGTTTACAAAGATGTGAACCAGTACTTTTTAGGTTGTCAGTACTTTTATGTCTGATAGTTCCGATTTGAACAAGTCGTGTGAACTTCCCAAAAAGCTGCTCCTCGAGTTGGATAATGAAGTCTCTTGATTAAGAATAGTGTGATAAATTCATAAAGATAGTGAAGGATGTGAAAATAATAAAATTATAATGAAATTCGTTTGTGATCACTACAGCACATTAATTCGGAGGTACAACCGCGATACGATAATTAGTGAGGCGCGTCCATATTGTGTAATTATTGTCCTAAAAAGGTTGCTAAACAGTGATCCTTAAAAGTAACTCAGTTATGAATAATGCAAACCGGTACCACGTTCAAGTTGGAATCAATCATCCAATCGGGTCGAATAAGTGAAGCAAAATCGCATTCAGGTCTGACCAGTGGAACAACCAGGAAGTCGCAACAGTAAGCCGAGTAAATCAGGTATAATAGGATCAAAGCGGTAGTCTTCGGGAAAAAGATCAAGTACACATCGACTGTTTGATTCAGTAGTAACATTCCAGATAAACAGGAATAAAATAAGACTAACGTCGATTGCTTTGTTCTGTTCGCACCGTTCACATTATTGGCTGACGACGTTCACCCAGTCTCGGTCAACCGGAGTTGAAGACATACTCTGTTTTGTGAACTTAGCAGATAATGCCGTAAAAATAGCAGCCACCAGCTAATGTGCACACTATAATTAGGAAAAGCCTTGTGACTATACACGGACATTGTATCCAGGCTCTTTTTGATGGTGTTTTGAGCAGAAGCGGAAATACATCCTAGAATCGAGTGACAGTTCCACAGTTGGTAATTCAATCCTCTACACCGTACACATGAAAACGCTTGCTTACAACTGAGGTCAAGTTAAACTAAGATTGCAGGTGAATACTCCTGTTAGGCCACGTCATAGTGCAGTATGGTTTTGAAATCAACCTCTCGAAATAAAATAAACAGACAAGCAAGGAAGAAGTGAAATTAATGGGAAATGAACAGGGAATTTCTCACGAGCTGCGGTGATGCACATACTGAAGTAAATCATAAAAGCAAAAGGGATCATTACACAAAAAACAACACTTACGATGAAGACAGACTGGCGCGAATAGAATTTGCCAAATCTGCCAGTTTGTAGAAGCCGCGCTCCATGATCACATCGTTCAAATAAGTATCACTGTTCCATAACTTCTTGAAGTAGTGCATACACAAGAGCAATAAATACTGCACACCTTGAAGAGTTGAGCAGCACCGCCCAGCGTCCCAATTTTGGAGTTCCGTCGCGGAGGACACATTCGGGCAACTACCTAGAAGAACCTCTACCTAAAATAAGGAAATCGATTAGGTACGAAAAACAATCCGTTAAGTGTGGAGGAAATGAGTTTATTGTTGGAACAGATAACTTACAAGGTTATCGTACGCCTTGGTATATGCGTCAGCTTGTTTGTTAGATTCCCATTGTTCAAAATAAGCGTCAAAAAGATGTCCCAAAAGCAGAAAGTAGTGAGGCAACACATGCCGTGTGAGAGAAGGCAAAGATAATTTGAGTCTGAATAGGTTGTGGGATGGAAGAGAAATAGTGAAACAAGGGTCAAAAAGACATACAAATTTGGGTAAGTTCTTTCTTACAACCATATTTTTCGGCAATCAGTGTAAAGGGATAGCTGAAAACTTGATCAACATACACTGATTATAACTCACGTTTGACTGGAACCTTTGTGTGCGGTCACTACTTCAAAAAAACACCAGACTCGAGTTGCGCAAGTGGTAGAGCTTGTTTTCTGACGTCCACAGCGGTAGGCGGAAACATACACTACATACACAAGACAAAGCTAGCGTCCACTACTCAACGAATCAGATTCTCTCGTTTACTAATCCCAGGTGGAGTCGCATAAGGAGATTCTGTAACCTGTTGCTTCAGTAGTCAAATTCTGAACAAAGTCTCCCGAACCAAACCAATCAACGACTTCAACGATCGAAGAGTATACCAATTATTCTGTCTAACCGCTCGTGTCTTACTCTGTTTCCTTTCCAAATTCGGTGTTCATTGGTATGTCCACAGATATCCCATATCAACCAGAAATTGGAGGCAGAAGAAGTGAGGAACGTTGATCAGGCAGCACTTACAAGATCACAAGATCAACCTGATCCAAACACAGTGTGCCGAAAACTGAACAGAAACTTTAGCATGTTGCAGAGAGAGAACCATGAATTGGGATAGGAGAAACGTTATTTTGCAGTTCGGGCAACGTGACCAATTCTCCGAAAGTGAATACTCTTCAACTTTTCAAACGTCATGCAACGAGACGTTAGCTCCCAAGTTACAGATTACGTCACATACAGACCGGGTAGTGTCAATCTACTGCAACCTATGAAACAGCATATGAGATAACTGGAACCTGGAACTGCAGCTGGACTGTTAGTAGTCAACGTCTTTACGCTAGAGCTATAGCAAAAGCAGAACTGTAACCTTCTCAGAGTTCCCCCATAAAGGTGGTGAAAGCTACTTCAAAACCTAAGTCTAGGAGATGATAATTACATCTGTCAGAATAGAATCTAGTGTCATTTTCTGTTTGTATGAGTGTAACGGTCATCAACAGAGAACGAGTGAGAACAAGTGTGAAAAGTTGACTGACTGGCTCGTCGAAGATTCGATAGATGGGCTCAACGTCATGAAATACTAAGTTGAACCATCTCAAAAAGATATCGACGTAAACAGAGGGTTTAGTGAGGAAGTTAGTAAAAATGTCGCAAATCGATTGAACAAGTTAAAAAGTAATGACACCCAAGACACGAACCTTCTTTACTCACCTGATGGGAATCGTTTGAACAACATTTCTTGTTCCTTATCGTGGGCTAAAGAAACGTCATGTCAACAGTTCATATGAGCAGTCAATCTTACGTTTAAGAAGGGTATCGGAGTATTGTATGTGTGACCTTGACACTGTCACATTTGAAATCTTTTAGAACTTAACAATAATATGACTGGATTGACACAGAGAGGACAAAATATGAGAAATCTTTGTCAGGTAGTGAGGTCTGCATATGGGATGCTTTCCTTACTTAAACTGTAGACGACATTCGGATGCTCAACTTCAACAGCTGGTCTTCAAAAGTAAGTGCTGTCAAACTGTTCCTAACTATTTCAAATATTTAAGGTAGACTAGCTGGGGCCATTGATCGCATCAGTAAGATCATCTCACAATCATGAAATGTCGCTGACTAAGTGTCCAGGATGAATCCGGAAGAAAACGACATACACACACACACACACACACACACCAACCTTCGTCATTTGAGAAGTCGCATTTAACTGACTGTTACGTTAGTCTCCTTAACCACCTTTGTTTAGTGGGAAGAAATCCCCCACCTCAATTTTATTGGTATTACCAGATTCAATGCAACATGTTGCACGCTGTCTTAACCATTAACGTAACTTTCAGTTGTTGTGCACAGGTTTTGATGCTCTGCCCACAAAACAATGAACGTTATTAAAAGGAACTCACCCGTTAGGTACCACCTTGAAACGGACGAAAGAACATGAACTACATGTTTGGAGGACGAACCTACAGGGCAAAGCCAACCAGCTACTTAACCATGTCCTAAATTCTATATCATAAGGTATTATTCAATCATTTTCGAGAGTGTGAAACAAAATTACGGAAGACAATTAAGTTCAAGGTATGCGGCAACTTGGACGGTCAACAGCACAGTGAATACAAAGCCGAAGATGAGAAAAGTTCACTCCCGAGATCAGCGATCTTGAAAATTGTTCAGATTATCGCCCCCTCACTCAGCGTACCTGACGTGAGCATTAAACTTATGACACTAACAAGTTAATACATGGCTTAATATAATACATACAAAGTCACCTGAATGTTCAAAGGCTAATGCGCTGGATGAGATTGCTACAATGGCATCACTTTAGTAAGATGACACTAAAGGTCACGTATATGTGAGAAGCGTCCTTCTGTCGTACCTCCACACTCTATTTTCCATTTCCGCCCTATGGGGTGCTATTGCACACTGAGAAATACTACCCAATATATTGGAAGGCGGCACATCAATGGGAACGTGGTTGGTAGGATTTGCCCGGACTAAACAATTTGGAATATGAGACCAAGTGGCCGCTGGCGAAAACTGCAATCGAAGGTGTGAAATTGGTGCTGTGGTCCAATTTCAGTATCGTGGTTTATCCGAACGTCACGGTAGGCATTGCGACCAAATACATCTGGTCCACATCACCGTTGAGGTGAGTGGAGACCCGAGCCACAGTACCTTTTGATCAGGATTATGGCTGCTTCGATGATTATGATGATGATGACATCCGGTCCAGGATATCATATCGCCAAAGCCATCTTGGAAGTAACCTGTAAAAGGTAGGGTTAAGCATATCGGCTGACTGCATACAAAAGGACCTTATGGAGGAGGTCATCTCATGAGGTGTTAATGGAACGATTAGGTCAGTTACTCTTTCTCGAGCTCACCTTCAAACACTTTTCTTCTGATAATAATGACAGCAACAATGGGCGGAAGAACGCAGACTCGCTTTTACAAGTGAGGGCAATTCTCTAGGTGTTCGTCGTGAACGGCAGAAAAGTATGTAAGGCAGTAAGTATGTATGTAAACCAGTAATGATTTATAAACCTAGATGAGGAGTATTACCCAGCGGGTTTCATAACCACTGTGAAAGTTCTTTCTACGAAGCATACTATTCGGAATCCGCTAAGGAAATAATAAACGACATAAAAGTGTTCTTCCGAGAGAGAAGTAGGGATAACTTTCTTATGGACAATTTGCAATCAGTACTGATTGTCAATGATCAAGTGATAAGACAACAGAATTGTACTGTGACCGAATTTCAGAAGTTCTACGGTAGTTGTTCTGTCAAACAATGACGAACAGTTCATACACGTTTCGTATGACCAATACGTGTGCACACATGTCTCGGTAATTCAACACACACCTTCTCAGTTGCTGTGCCCAGTGGAAATATCGGTCGAACAAGTAAATTAATTGGTTCGCCTAATAAACTCCAGCAGAGTAATGGAATGAAATAAATCATGCAATGCTCTTCGGGGTAGAATTTCGTCTATTCGTGTTAAACATGAACAAACAATTAGTTCTGAACGTCAAAATATGAATTCACAGAGAATTCAAGGATAAACAAGCTGATGCAGTATCATGATTATTTTCGACTTTGGGTCGAATCCGTGGGTATTCAGACCTGAACTGCTGTTGATTTTGACAATAGTACATGGGGTAAGAGTAATAAACAGGTACAAATACGTTGACAGGAAAAGAAATTAAAACAACTGAGCTTCAAGAAAGACTCGACAGTCTTACGGATGCAGGCAAAACAGCGGACGTAACAAACTGGCATAACACATATCGTTCCTAACCAATTATTTGAATAGTCAGGAACTCATCAATCGAGTAGACAGCGCCTGCGAAAACTACTCAACAAGTTAGGCGGTGTTTTCGTAGCCTGCGACCACAATTTCGCGACTGCCTTGTGGTTTTTTCCAAAAATCAGCAACCAGATGGAACAACGCGCGGTGCAACAGACACCCCGTCGGCATAAAGAGCACATGATCCAACTAGCGAAGATTGCGTATTTTCACTACCTCGGCTGTCGGTCACGAATTAGCCAAGTAAACGCCGAAAAACTGACACGTCGCTCACACAGCCAATCCAGTTGACAAAGGCTAACCAATGAACTGTGGCGGCGGCAAGAGTTACATACAGAAAAGGAACCAACAAATAGATACCCGTATCAAGAAGCACACAACAACGTGGCTGGAAACCCGGTTAGAAACGAACAGGTGGGTGGGTGTGTCGATACTGATGGAAGCAATTCCACTGCATTTATAGCGAAGCTCTTGATCCATAGTGAACAAACGTTGTGACGCATCCTTTGTGACATTTCGGAGTGACCGGAATTGTATAGATAATTTATTGAAACTCTGGCAATCAGACTCAAAAGTCCCCTAATCTGCGTGTTTGAAAAACAACGTATCGACGCTTCGACCATTTTGGCAGTCGTTGGGCTGTTTTCGATCGCCGACATCCCACAGTTTTTGCCTTACCCCTCCGTTTAACCTTCTTATTCACGAAATCTGTCCTGTAGATTGTTATCCTAAAGCTGAAATTGGTTACATGATCATGTGTGGATAAAATGTACAGTGTCATTCTAAAAAGCATCAAAGGATTTACGCCTTCTTCATGTTCCATTCATATTTGGAGAACAGTTCTAATCACGTGACAATCGAAGGCCAATGAAAGCATTCATGCTTTTAGGACGATAAACAAATAGTAAGCCTAAGTTAAGCCATCCATATAGAGAAAACGTGGGAGAAAACAAGAAACATGATTAAAAGTATGCGGGAAAAGGATGGATCGCACGATGTCAACTTACACTGTTCTCAGCTCACCCAAATCATGATAGGGAACTTTTCGAAGCAGCAAGCAGAAAAGTTCAAAACTGGTTAACCTGAAATAAAGGAACAAGTTACTTCAATGAATGAGCAAAAGGTAGTTACCCCTCGAGACTGAGTTACTTTTCTCCGTATCAAGGCTATCACTTTTTGGAAATAAACAGACAAATCTTACTGAAGCACAATAAGTTGAAGTTTGCTAGAATATCCTTAGTAGAAAGCGAATTATGTAAAACTCAAACAAAATAATTGTTATGGAGTCATCGGATTACTTTTTGACAAGCAATGAATAGAGAAGCTTTCATCGCCCAGCCCGTATATTGTACACTCGTGGTTAGAAAGCGGCCAAGTTCAATTATCACTCGGAAACAAGCAGTGGACATGATTGCCGACATGAACCTTATCGCATGTCGTTCACTAACAGATTAAACGATTTTCACGCGAGTCCACAAACGCCTGTCAGTCTCCTCCTAGCTGCACAGCAAGTCTCGAGCACTCTAAAAGGATGAGCAACAAATAAGCAATGCATGCAGTGTTGAGTCGTTCTTAAAAGTACAGTATTTCGTTGTAAGACGATTCAAACTGTTGTGCAGGGTTGAAACGCATGTCTGGACAGTATCATCCTGAAGTATCCAGTCATTACGGATGGATAATAATGACAGTAAATGTAAATCGAACAAATGACAGTGTGATTCACAAAGTTGGAGAGAGAGCAATTCATGCATGGGTTGAATCGCCAACGTTTTGCAGTAGTGAGATTCGCAAACCATCTCAAAATCAGTCACCCTAGAGTCGCTACACATGTACTCTTACATCAAACGAAACTCAGCAAAGGTTAACTAATCGATCGACACCAACAAGTAAGCAACACCAATAAACTCTCTCTGTGTAAGTGAATATTCAATCAGTGCGAGTGCAAAAGTGAGGCATGTTTTGAGCCTGAGCTATGTTCCTTTCACATCAAGTCCGAGTCAGCTGACCGATGCGAACTACTCTCTTTTCATTTTTGGCCAACAGTACAGAGCACTAGCCCAACGTTAATTGTTTAGGAAGACGTCGGGTATCATGAGGACTTGTCTCGGGCCATAGGAGTACCGAAGATTCAAGACGATTAAAAGAAATTGGGCGAAATGAACGACAAAAAGTTTGAGTGACTCCTAATGCAACAAGACGCCATTCAGAGCTCAACTAGACAAATCAGCGTCTGCACACGAACCGTACAACGAACATTAAGCAAACGAACAAAATCATTCCACCGAATCGGCGGCAAATACAGCATCGCTCATAAGGGGCAGCCATGTATGTTTCTTGGATTCATCAAGTGTACTTCCTCCGACTCAGCGTGAGCGTATCCGATGCATAGAGGATGTGTTTCAGCTGATGCAGCGTCGGTAAATGTCAGGTGATCACACGGGTAGTACTTTCTGTCTTTAGACGGGCAAGCTGGCTGTATCAGATGGTAATCAAAACGCCGATGTTGATATTCGGTTACTGGAACGCCCCTATTGCCCATTACTTGCATAAACTGATGGACAACTATGACTGTACTACGAAAAGGGCCTGGAGCAACCCATTAAATATCACGAGGACATGGCAACTGTCCACATAATTTCTAATCTCGTATTGGCTGATCTGCAGTCCCAGCTAAACTCCATCGAAAATCTGTGGGGTTTATTAGCCCACCTAGTACAGCGAGGTTTAAAAGCGTGCAACTTAACAGCCAAACTAAGAGCTGCTTCCAAGTAGTATGTAGCAGTCCGATTATCAAAGTAAAACGGGCTCTTGTCGGAAATCATCATCATCATCATAGACAACAATACATCAGGAGTTCACACTGATGCTTAACTGCCACATAACCACGAAGGAAAAAAAACCCTACATAGGAACAGAGAAGGAAGAAAGAAGGAGGGGAGAAAGGGGGCGTAACTATCGAAAATAACTTCGTCTATATTCAAACGTACAACATCAAGGTGCCTACACTTTGCAAACAACCAAACTGTAGGTGAAAGTGAGGCGTCATCAGCAAGAAAGTTTCCCTACGGCTCTCACTGTCACACATCACTAACTACACTCAGTTCACAGACAACTCAGTCAAACAACGACAACATCCACGCCACTGAGTTCGATTAGCCCCAATCTAAGCTAACGTCACCAGCCACCGACTCTGTGAATCGCGAGGGCCTCAGCCAGGGAGACGAACACGATCTACAGTGACCAACTCCTTCGGGAACGATTTCATGTCTACGCCAGGCCATCCGTTCACTTCGCACCTCGCATCAATCGGCCGCAGCGTCAGCAAACAGTGCTCGGTGTGGCAAATAATTGGTATGCCAAGTGGGCATGTCCCACTAATCGTTCGCAGAGTTAGAGGCGCACAAGTTCATCGTAGCTTTTTCCCAGTTATGTGTACCAGTTACGTTCTAGGAAGGCAAAGTGGATTAACAGTACCAACCACCTTTTACGAAGACTCACTGCTGGTTAAGAAGAATAGCTGCCGTTAACATGATAATGGGGAAGGATGCCCATAATCAAGTACGAATTCTGTTGTTATTTGGGGCTACTCATGAGTAGACAAATGCAATACGACAATTTCTAAGAATCGGTTCAAACGCTTCCAGTTTATCACCACCGGCGTGAACGATCGTAATCAATTTTGGCTGATACAGATGTCTAAGTGCTGTACACTCGTGAATAAACGGCTCCAGTCTATATGAAAACGACAAATGGATGGGACTTAATACATTAAAAGTTAAGCCGAAATATCAGGTACAAAAATGCCTACGTCGAGTCACAAGTGGGTGCTAGGCGGCGTCTGCAAGACAATTTTCGTGTTCCTATTAATTAACTGTACGTTATTAACAGATTGAAACAACGACATCCATGATATCCAAACAGAATAATCACCAGTTCTCCTAAAGCCTTGAGGTACACCGCATCCAGCCTGAGGGATGAGTGTAGCCAGAAGCGGCGAGCCCAATAGGGAATGTCTTAATTGTCTTACGCCGAATCATCGTTTAACATCTCGTACCCAACACTCGTTAGACGCCTAGGGCTACCATCAGTTTGTTCGCATGCTCGACGCACAATCCAATCACTTAAAGCTAAGCACCTTTGAAGAATTTACGGGTTCTAACTGGGATAGATGAAAATGGACGTTGAGTTAGAGCAGTTCCGAAGGTATTCAATCTCGAACATCTTTCACGAGAGTCACAGTGCGCAGGTTTTTTTTACAGAAAAACTGTGAGCACATGAAGAACAGCATTGCGTGTATTATCTACAGTTCGCCACTTTAAACACCGGTAACATTTGCAAAATAAAACAAGTGTATCCGCATTTTCACAGTAAACCTAGACAATGCAACAAGCAATCACGGTTAAACGCTAATACTTCAGTCAGCTTAACCACCGTTTCCACCGTTATACCCGAGAACAATCCCATCAAATGGCTGAAGATGCATGCGCCTCGTCGATTCATTGGAACAGTGCAGGAAAGCAACCCTAAATTATCCTTAAATTAGCTGAGTTGTGCATTTTTTTCCAAAAAAAAGTGTGGCAACCAAAAAAACATGATAGCTCCAGAGAGAAATACATTCTCAACACGTCAGTCCCACTATCAATGGTTCGAACCGGTGCTAAAAAGTCATACAACCATTTTAAAAAATCAACCTATGATTAGGACACAATAGAAAAGGGTTCAGTTATTCACATACACACTCCTAAACCTGAACAGCTATGAACAGTGTCCATGCGCTTCAAGCGAACAAACAAACTCTAAGTGAAAGTAAGATATCATCAACAAAGTAGCTGCCTTAAAGTTTTTACTGCCCTGCGTCACAGACAAATCAGATCAACGACGGACAAACTCATAACGGTTAGCCGCCATCTCATCTAACATCTCCAACCCCGGGGTCAGTGAGACCCAAGAATCCCAGTCTGGGAAGCGAACTCGATCTAGAGTGGTTAGTCAGTAGGCCATTGATTGCATTTAGTTATACCAGGACGTCGCTTCGCCACCTCGCAACTTACGCCAGTCAGTCACGGCAAGGAGGGCCTGTTAACACTCTTAGTGTATGGCCTAACCATACACTTCTATGCGTACTTAAATAATGGACGAATGAACTCGCTTGATATACGCCACTAAATATCTGCTTCACACGTCGATAGTAATCTACCCATTGAAGGCGATCGGATTCAGAAATCTGCGAACGAATTTCTGTAGCATCACAGCCCTAACAGCCGCCGTACATAGGCAACGCAGACTTCAGAGATATGTCTTTCTGTCATCAGACGTCCCACGTGGTCGGGCACGCCACCAGGTTTGAGGACACTAATTCCTACTTCATCTCCCATACTTCTGAATCTGCCGACGCGACTTCCAAAATATCCAAATCGATCAATAACCCCCATAAAGTAGTTTTCCAACAATAAATCTCTGAAAACACAACGGTTTTTTTCAAAAATACTTTGCACTTTGAGACTACAAAGCATATTCCAAAGTAGCTGGAACACAGGATACTTTTTAATATTGTCTGTAGGTTGTTAGACAACACTTTGTCATCAGCACAGTCAGCTTTCTAACAAGTAAGAGGTTTACGCCATTTGATCGTGAGTATCCGAAACTGTTGTTAGTCACAGTGTATAGGAGAGAACTCAATGAAAAAGTGAAAGTGGACAGCTTTGGGTTATACCACTCTGGATACCGAAATCACTAGATGGACCGTCGTAGATTCTAATCTCAGCTAAAACATAGGAACACGACGGTGACAGTATGTTCACATACTCGTTCTGCACAACCCTGAGATTGTGCGGCACAAAAAGAGGAAACCGATCCACTGGATGGTACATCTCTTCACGGTCGAGAAAAACGATAACTGCTGGTCTGTATGAGGTACGATGTTAGTCAATAAGTTGGTAGAGTAGACGATAAAACACTGCCTGTTCTTGCCTGATGTCTGTATCCCGAGCTGCGGTGAATCGACGAAGTACACTGGATGTCAGAGCACCAGTAATGGTGGAATGTATTAGATGTCGGAATACTAGATATGACTGGTCTCAGCAACAGTTCTTGATAACCACTTTAAGTATGGGAAGCAGTATCGAGTGATTTCAACACAGATGAATGTTCTCAGTGGACAACACCTCCAGACCTACCACCCAGTGAACTATGTAGTATGCTTGTAGCGGCCAGCTAAATCAGCCCTCGAAGCGTTCTGCTAACAGCCTAGCACAGTGAACTTATCATGGATAAGTGCGCCGTCTACCTCGCTGATAGTTTAATAGATAAGCGTATACCCTATGAAAACAGTACTCATAAGGTAGGAATCTTCTAGAACTCCCAAAATAAGGGTCGTTCTTATTCCATCAACCTTCCGCGATCAGGCTGCGCCTGAACCTCACTTGACTATCCCTTCTCAACTTGTACGAACCGCCACGGGAATAATCCGCCTCAAATCTAACAGCTCTAAGGAAATATCTATCATCCAACGGCTGTTCAACTTATGGACAGCCGTGGCGCATGCTATAATACTTATATAACTTGTAAGAGTGTGGATTTGAGATCTCCCAGATTAAAATTCCTAAGCTTACACTCTGGGCCAGTTTCGCAGGCTGCTTGACAGTCCCTGACCGACGAAATTAAGAGACAATTTGAATTCAAGCGTGTGACAATGAAATCGACAGGTCTGAATGAAGTCACACCACCTAAACCTAACAGCTACTTGGTCTAAGTGAACGCAGACCAACGTCACAGGAGACAAGAGTGTCCAAAACTGGTACTGAATAAAAATAAACGAGTGGTCTTTAAACCTGCTGCCTAAACGAGATTCGTAAGTGTTAAGTCGACTGATCTGGGCGTTCATATCCTTAGCCAAAATAACTTCACAAAACTATGCACTGACCAAAGAAGAGTATACAGGTCTGAGTAAAGATGCTTGTGACAACCATATCATTGCAATCCGTCAGTACATGAGCAGATACAACAAAAAGGATTTCAAAACGTTTGGCGTTTAGAACTGGACTAAACAGAACTTGCTAAGCGACGGCACACAGTCTACAGCTAACAGGAATCCTGTCCTTCGTTGCGTTTGTAGCTACTGTGCACTGTACATTCAGAGAAACTACAGGAATAATGATAGGCTAACCGAAGAAATGAACGTCAGGTGAAAGGCACAATGAAGTAAATAAGCTACTGGGTTAAGGAGGATAGACATATACAATTGAAAAGAAAAGAATACAAGCCGAATAATCAAGAATTAGGCGCGCAGTTAAGATCGTTTGCACATGAGTGTACCACCTACTCTGACGGGGTTGTGCCTTGAATTTGTGATAGCCAGTATTCGAATCTGGAAAAGAGAGATCGAACGAACGATACATAGTGACGGACAAGTAGATAAACTAAAATGACAGTAGAATAATGGAGAAAACTTCAAGTTGAAAAGGTGTATCAAAATTTAAGAACCGTCTGGCAGTGTTCAGACCATGCAAAAAAACACGTCAAATACCTCAATTTGTGCACTTTAATAAATGAAGTAATAGTGGCAAAACAGAGATAAACCACAAACAATAATAGTATTTCAAGACAGAATGCAAGAAAACCATAATAGTGGTTTTTTGCTATTGTTGAAAAAAGCATTGATTCAGTTCCGCAGACAATTCAAGACCAGAGATATGTAGAGGTCGAACTAGAAAAGGAACGGCAGAAGAAAATGATCAGGTACATGCAGATAAATGCTTGTATCTGGATCTCGGAAAGCACTCCGCTCAGGGAGACTAACCAATTAGGGTAAAGACAGCGTTACTTTTGGAAGACAATTCAAATGTCAAATTATCAGCTTAGGAAAGATTGCATCCGAAAAGCCTCGTGTAACGGCTTGATCGAATTCAACGTGAAACAGACGACGGAGGACTCGCATGCTCGTCCCAAACTCACGACAAACCAACAAAGGTAACCGGATTGGGAGACATACTTGAACAAATCGACAGAGCTTGTGACGGACGATCCAGATTCGTGAGATGGCATCACGCCATGATCCTAAAGTGAACGGCAAAAATGATACAGTTTTGACACGAGTGATGAACAACAAGAAAACAGGTGGATCGGTATTTATTCGAAATAAATTCAAAGGATCCATCACTGGATGCTCATCAGAATCAAGCAGATACGTGAATCACAGTAAGTCACTAGGATTATTCAATGGGAGCTCGAATAAGCAGTCGGGAACGGTATGTATGATAAGCTTAGCCAGTCCAATGATGTTTTCGGTCGAGTTCTAACGTCAATAACTGCTTTTGTGATTAACGTATGATGGCAACATTCAATAGCACGTATTCTATTATCTGTCCACATGTAGCATCGGCAACTCCGGTCACTCTGACGTTTTGTGCAACCTTCGCGCGAAGGTCAGGCTTAAGTGCTGTTTTGATCCGGAAGACTATAATTAGGACTCGGATCCCTCCAAGCCCAGTCACATCAGATAAGCCAAAGGGAAACAGTCAAGTTCATACAGTTGCGTGTATCACTGCTGAATGTTTAGAAGTGTCTAGACAGTTGGGAAAGACTCCATAGACACAACAAAGATACGTTTCTAGTTGCAGTACAGCGACCTTTCGCAACTAGAAGGTTAGAACATATACCCTTAAACAAAGAGCACTCCTATTGTATAACAACCGACAATGAGCACCGATGTACTACTTAATCCAGTTGAAAAACTCAGAAAATCCCTCAGCAGTTTCATGAAGCACCGAACGTCTACTGCGCGTAGCTGTAGGAGGACATCTATGTTCTATCGACTGCGCCCCGGAACTGGGCGGGAGTTCAGTATCAAGTGAGTTTGGCTTTTTAGTCATCAGTTACGGGTAAGGCCCCTCAAGAAACCTCTGCTCCATTTTGTCCCCTAGGTCAGGTTTATGCATCAGATGGCTCCTAAGGGTTACTCAGGCCACCGTGAGAGATGGCCATGGATGTTGTCTGTCAGGACGTAGAATGTAAGTAGGCTACCAGACCGATTAAATACTGGACGGCCGGAAAGCCACAACGCATCAGTCGTGATGGAACCGAACCGTTACGGCATTGATTTCGAAGCCGTGACTGACAGTAGGACTATGGACCACGACAAACTCCCGGAAGCGGACAGTGGATACACATTTCAATGGGTCAGTTATCAAGCAGAAAGTGCACGGGAACATAGTGTCTCTATCTCTCATGCGGTGGCTACATCAAATCCTTAATGATAAGCAGACTAAACAGTACCAGTCCTCGATTCATTTTCATGAGGCTGCGCCCCAGCCAAGGTAAGTTTGCCATTTTTGTGGAGTTTATGGTCCAACCACGTGTCAAACCGACGGCACAAGGGACCAGTTTTATGATCCATTCTCTGGCGCCATGCGCCCGACACCAGTGAGTGGCCGACTGTTTCTTCAGGACGACTTTAATGAGCTGGATGGGCACAATTCGGCAGCCTCGTCAAGCGTCACCAGACCCAACAGCATTGGCACAATCAATGAGAACGGTGATCGTCTGCTCCACCTGGTGTCACTTACAGATTGACTACCATAAGTACCCGATTCCCAGTGGATACAAGCAATGTAACAAAGTGGACTCATCCACGAACTAGTCATTATCATTTAAATGATTACATGGTCGTAGTATTGTATGACATTCGTCAAGCATACGTTACACAAATAGTGCGCGGGGCTGAACGTAACACGGATCACTGACCGGTTAGGAACAATTTAGTTCTTCGTGTCTACAAGTGCATTTATTGTGGACCATAGGACAGCGGCAAAAAGTGGATGTGAAACGACTGCAAAACTCAAAAATGGGGACGGTTTTTCGACATGCAGTCGTCATTCGTCTCAGAGACGTTTCTGCATCCATCACCGCTGACAGTATGCGGCAACACCCCAAAGGGCAGCTCATAGCAGAAACCATCGAGACATTCCGAGTCCAGCACCAGAAGTGCCCAGTCTAGTTCGATGACAACGACGCATCTACCTCGAGCATGATACAAGAGAAGAATGGAGGGTTTGTTTCCACAATGAACCCAAACAACGGAGAATAAACGACCACATCAGACGGCACTCCAGTCAGCTCGCTGGATAGCTTCGTGGAACCATGAAAGATTGGTGGCGAAAGCCAGGTGAGGTAATGCAAAACTATCCTGACTGCCGACAGCACAATACGCTTCAGGCGATTGTTGGTCTCTCCGTTAAGTCTACCAAAGCAATGGTGGATGAGGACTCTGACGTTTTATGAATTCAACCGAAAGATATCGCGAAAGCGCTCTAGCAGCCCACTAAACCGGACTGCTACCGTTGAGTAGACGACTAAGAATACCTTGTCTCAACAAGACATCAAAGAGTCACTTCCTCTCAGCTCGAACTTGGCAGAGATGCAGATGGTTATTGGACAACTGCGAAACGAAAAGGCTGTAAATAAAGATGGGTCGCCAGGGGCCTTTTCGAAGCATGACAGTTTTCGACCGAAACTCTGCTTCAGTTGCTTCACTACAGTTGATAATAAAAGTCCTTCAAAACGTCAAAGAAGCCTTCATCGTATTTCTGTTTAAGGGTAATAAGAACAAGACATTGACTATTACTGTGGCATTATTTTGCTGAGTTGCAGTGGACAGGTTCTTGCGAGAATTCTCCTCAATTGACTTAATGCATACGTTTTGAAGACCAGGGAGCAGTGTGGATTCCGGGTAAGTCGCAGTACTACAAACAGTGTTCGACGCTCGATGAATTCACGAAAACTGCCGTGAACATAAACAGCTGTTGCAAGCCTTCTCTGTGGATTTTACTATGATATTTGACTCCGTGGGCCGTGAGACACTGTGGACAGTGCTCGGTAAGTTTGGCGATTTGAACAAACTGTTATAGGAGGGTGTGAAAACGAAGGCGAACTCGCGTGCTTCGATCTCAAATGCGTGAAACTGAGCTGTGTATAAACCCCAACCATACTGTTTATACTTGACCATTTTGTTAACACTTTCACTTCAGAGCCCGGATGATGGTACAAAAGTTAAACTTCGTGCTTAACATTTTACATTAGACGGCTCACGCAACTCAACCATTCGTATGCTGCTGTGTACAAAGAAAAACCGCAGTGAATGGTCACGACTGTCGCATGTGCGGTAGATCTCTCTGGACGAAGATGTCAAGAAAACACCTAGAATCCGAATCAATGAAGGATGTGAACGGTTGCGCAGATTCCTACTAACTGAGTAGCAATCTGCTTATGGACCCCGAGAGGCGATTTCCACAGCCAAGGCTAGCATTGCATTAGACATCCTGAAAGACATGGTTGAAGAAACGCAGTCCAAAGATGAAAACCAAGCTGCTTGTCTACTGCGTAAAAGCTTTGTCCGTTTTGTCAACGGAAGGTGCGGTACATGAGACACTTCCATTTGCAATATTTAAGGCGCAATTTGAGGATTTGGTGGTCGGACATGGTTCTAAAAACCGGAAGGACAATGAAAAAAGTGAAACTATGTTGACGCTCGAGCAGCTTCGTTCATTGAGACACGTCTGTCGAATGGATGACCTACGAATAGAGGAACAGTTGTTACACGGGCAGCTGAAAGGAGGTAAGCGGTTCGGAAGGAACTACAGGCACCATATATCGTTTTAAATGACCACATGGCGTTGGCTATTTCAGACTGGTAGACTATCAACGTACTTACAGCTCTCCATCAACGAACAGACGGCCAATGCTAATGCATCAGATGTAATTAGGCTAACTCGACTAGGTATTTGTACATTTTGGTTTCATTCATATCGGTCCACGATTTCCGTCCTTTGGTGAACCATTCGCCCCTCCTTTTAGAAACTTGAGTCATGGCGGCTTGCTATCCTTTATCTCGCGTCGACTTTCCTGATATACAGAATGTTCAAGATTTTTTCTTGTTTCTTAGTTTAAAGGTAATTATTTCACTTGTATTTCTAACCTTATATATAAGGGGCATTAATATAGTCATACAAAGGAAATCTTCTTGCCTTACGTTTTCAATATCTTCCTTTCTAGCATAGAACTCTTTCTACTTTTTGCTTTCTGTTAGTAAACTAGATCGACGGTCTTGATTTCATGATTATCGGTGAGTTCACTTAGTCACTAAAAACGATTTACGTCCTTGACTGCAAGTAGGAAATACATGATTGCTGTAACATGATAGACAATAATAGTAAAGTGTTAGCCACTAGTAAAGATCACGTTGAGTGTTATGGGCATTGTAACGTGGGATTGATCAATTAAACCTATAGTTATTAGCAGGGGTGACTAAGCGTTAAGATTATTAATAATCACGATGCGTTGACCAGCGAAGTACGGGCGGCATAGAAGACTGTCGAAAATCCGCGTAAATGAGGCTTCATGCGCTGAGGTCCGCACGTCTGTAAAGCTAGAATATAAATGGATCTTCATGAGGTAATGATTTCGGATAATTTGGTAATATCTGACAGTCCGACCGAGTGGTCAGCTAACAGGAAGTCACTGCAGTTAGTTTAACCTGAAATCAGAACGGAAGTGGACAATAGAAAGAGATAGAAAGATATCGTTTATCACGAATGAACAAGACCTGAGTAGAAAATTAGAACAGACGTACCAATCTGCGACCGAAGTAAAGCCAGAGCGACCGGATGGTTTCCATGTTAGGACCCCAAATGTCAACGACGCGTAGCAAACAGTCCATTGTAAAGCGAGTGTCTTTTTCAGACGGTACTGACTCCTGAAGTTTAGATGAGTGTGACGTTTGAAAGTAAACACGAGAAACGAATCAACAGTGAGCAAATGTATGGGTAAATACTTGAATAAAATTCAAAAATGCAGAAATAAAATGCAGTTTAGTTCGGTAAAATTAGCATGGTACATGCAGTATGCACTTGTAAAGATACAGCAAAATGATACTCGATACACAATGTATTAATGGCTTCTCTCAATATGCATTACATTGATAAAATATTATTTAAAATTAAAAACGGGATAGGAACATCAAAACAACTTGCTGGGTGACGACAAAATGTTGGTTACCGAAATAGATATTTATGTACTCTTAAACATCATCCCAATGTACAACAGTGGCCATTCATTATGCTTCAACTGCATCAAAACTAAAACACGTGCACATTGATGGTGTCACTATGTTTGGAGATGAGACATTCGCAATATAAATGTGAAGTTCAACATGCAACTAAGCAGAATAATTCAACCTGTCAAAACGAACAGCGAAACACAAGCCTCACAATCACATGTCAACATGGTGAAAAGCAAGTGACAGTAAACGTCACGAAACGTATGATCGGTTGGAATCAGTATTACTACTAACAACTGATGCTGATAGCTTGTTGTTATACAAACTTTTAACAAGATGTTTATATACAACACATCTCAAAGTGACTCAGATTGCAATTTAAGACATAACCCACTCATCGAAATTCATGTAGAGGAATAACACCATGCGGCGCTAAGTTGTCCAGTAGCAAACACTCCATATCAATAGGATGAAGATGAAGTTTCCAATGAGTCACCCTATTTGGCTAACTAGCCATTACGACTCGCTCTGTGTTCTGTTTTAAAGATTGACGAACGTTGTCACTAGGATGTGGGTTACCGATTTATGTGTAACTGGTCGAAGCCGTTAATTTTGGGAGGAGAAAATGTGTCAGCTACGTAGAATAGCCGTCATTGCATCGTGGACTACTTAAAGCGTCTAAGACTGATTATCCGACAAAATTGATTCTGCGAGGAAAGAGCAATTGCTCATGGTTGATGGTTATCCTCTCTTGGATGAACTCGGATTGAATTTTAGTTTACGAAATACAAGTTGTGATGAACGTTTCTGTTTACTTTGGGGCAACCGTGTTTGCAGCCCACCCCGTACTTCGAAGACTTGCAACGGATGACAACAACAGTAATGAGCGTTCGTTGCGGGTGGCCCTAGGAGACTTAATCTATGCTAATGATGCCGCTTTTTTCGAAATGACGCACAACGTTCAAGAAACAGATCGCTCGACAATTTAAACATTACGTCCTGCAAGTGCAACGTATCCCTCAAAAACTGGCAGAGACTCGTTCCTGCACACACTTTGAGTGGCGAAAGTCTGGGTTTAGTAGTGTTGTGACCGCAAAAGACGCTCGGCCAGAGAATTCGTTTATTGAGCAAACTCCTGCATAGTTCATGTCAAAAAGCAAAC